>JAVXUP010005037.1:0-23061 GCA_033070095.1 Escallonia herrerae | reverse complement strand
CAAATCAGTCCGAAATTTCAAAAATTCCTTTTGAACTATCCAAACAAGATATTTTGTCCAAGTGATTTACAAATACCTTACTAAAGTCAAATCCCCAATTCAAACCTATCCAAACACACCCTAAAAGTGACCGATATAAAACTTTAAAAAGATCCTTAAAAGCTACAGCTATTGAATTTGTTACCTAAGCAATTGAGCCTTCATATGTATCCTGCTAGATCTGTTGAGTTTATTTGATTCCAAATTTTAGAGATACAAAACTTAAGCTCCTAATTCCTTTCGTTTAAAAACTTTGTTATACATTTATTAGTCACAACTCCTTCCCCTTAGACACTTTATTTCGAAAATCTTTTGTGAGTAAATTTTTAAACTTTTGTTAGTATGAATGTATAATTTAAACTTATCTTCAATTTCACTTCTTATACTTATATACATGCCATATAAATACATTACAAGAAATTGGAAGTTAATTGCCTGCAAAACACTTTTTTCGCTTTTATAACTATAATATCAAACTTGTAGCGTTTCATTAAGAGTTAGATATTAGTGGAAGATCTGTGAAACTGATTACATTATGAGTGTACCTTAGAAAACAACATATAGTATAAAACAATAATAATTTCTTTCAACAGCAATTTGATGTGACAAAAGAATAAATATGCTACAAAAATTGGTGGTAATTGACATAATTAACGATTAGGCTTTGGAAATAAGACTATATCCTGAGCAATTAACTTTCTGCTACTTTAAGTCTTTGATTAGCCGTTAATAACTGATTACTTTAATATGATTTAATTATAATGATCGTATTAATTAATTTTAATTGTATTTTTCATCAAGGTTTATGATATTTTTATTTTTGAATTACCATATAATGTGTAAAGCACGTGATCCTTATTAGTTCTCGCAAAAACCGGAAGAGGGTTTAATGGGGGCAATGGTGCAGACTGGAAAAAGGTCAAGATTTGGGTACAAGAATCAAAGTCCTTACATGATACGACAATTAGAAAGGAACAACCCTGTTAGCTTTTTGACACTGATATATCAAAGCTCCGTTTAGGCTTCATTGCCTAGATCCGAAAGCATTAGAACCCTGACAACGCCTCAGAGTTTAAACCTGATAGTTTGCAGAATCTTGGTTATAAGATGATGGGAACGCCAACTCATTGCCGCTAAAACTACATCAGCAACAAAATAATTACCTTTCAGCGGCATATGACTGGATCAGGAAAGTTGTGTCACTCTCTGTAACGGAGAGAGGTGGTTCAGACTCCTTTATTTCCTCTAGGCATGAAATGGAAGCTCCAAAATCCATCGGAAACATCCACTTACTCTTGGGCTAAGAAGAGTTTGGATGTGAATAAAGAGATTCATTGTGAAGGAAATTAATTTGAGCCTCTTAAAAGGCACGGTCATAATTTTGTAAGAGTTGGTCCTCTTAAGCAAAGCTTACCAATCTTAATGCCTTCACCTTCAGTGGCAGACCTCATTGGACTCCTACCGAAGCTTATACATGTTTTCACGTCCTTCACCTCCAGTCAGAAATCGTTCCTACTGACTCCATTGGAATCAAATAAACATAATCAAGTCTAATTCAGAATTATCTTCACAACTCTCAATTGCAAAGGGGAACGCCAGGTCGCTAATCTGAGGTCTGAAGCAGTAAATTTCAAAGAGATTCAACTCTCTTCAGCTCAAATGAAGCAAATCTCTCTGCCATACCTACCTACCTCCGTCTTGCTACCAGTTACTAGTTATTGTTTCGGCTGATGCCCTTACTCCAGAGTTGCCTAGCTTAGCTTCTTCCTCCTCTCCCTTTTTCTTCTTCGTGAAGCATATATACTTTCACTGCTTAAAAACTTGGAATACCAAAGGCGGACCTTCATGGTGAGACCAACATTGCCATGCCAGTGTTGTGTCTGTTGTCCAATACACAGATAGCATGAACATTTATTCAGCAATGACTGCCAGCGGAACAGCCTCTGTCGACACGGGAGTCTCATCGACGCATTCTATGCTCTGCACTTTACCTCCGTACTGACAGAAAGCAAGGGAACTCAGCTGGGACCAAGAGTTGAAGCGAGAAAGGAGGAGAGCCGACCAAAGACTCAAAACTCTGTACCCAAGACTGGCAATGGGATATTCTCTCTCACATAGAGAAAGAAGAACTCTCAACACCAACCCCCACCCCAATCCAACAAAAAGAGAGAAGAGGCAGTGTAAAGTGGTATCATCACGAAAGTGCTTTGTTTCTAACTTTTAAAATCCAACAACCTTAATGATGAAGGGTTTCACTATTTGTGGCATATTTCTGCACAGAAAAGTTCGTAGATTATGTGACTGCATATGAATGACCTGCCATTCTGTACTTTATTACCTTTTGTACCCTTTTTTCTTGTGCTGTGGTTCATATTCTACCCAAAAAAAAATAAAAAATGGTAAAACGTAACATTGGATGCCAATTTTTTGTACACGGGAGAGCCTTTCGACATTCATCGATTTCATTCCCAACCAATTTCTTGAAGCTAAGATGCATCTAAAACTAAACAACGGCCTAAAACGTTGAGGCAGATATACAGAGTTTTACTTGCTGGCAGTATAAATCAAAGGATGTCTGATACGGTCACTGGAACTGCAACTACCGCTCCTCTGAGTTGAATTTGTTCCACGCTTCCTAGAGATACACAAGAACAAAATTGGTATATGAGAGAATTCTTCACTCTAAACACATAAGTCAACTGATAATGAAGGACACGAAAGGAGATAGCAACTGCAACACAATAATGATAATGTTGTCTGAAAGAATCCAATTTTGCGCAATATGAAGGCCTATGGCAAAGTAGCCACTGCTCTTAGAACACCCTCTCTTAGACTAGAACCACCTTCAACAAGAAAAGTATAACTAATAAATAAACAACTGATGAGAGCACTTGCAATAATGATATTGTTGTCTGAAAGAATCCAATTTTGTGCAATATGCCAATGGCAAAGTAGCCACTGCTCTTAGAACACCCTCTCTTAGACTAGAACCACCTTCTACAAGAGAAGTATAACTAACAAATAAACAACTGATGAGGGCACTTGCAGGGTCATTTTACATTTGATTGTTCAAAACATTCAAGGTTCATAGCCATACTCCTGAAGTGTAACAACTACCAAGACAAGAAGACCAAACCCAGCTCAGTCTCGAACTTCAGTAGTTGTGATAGAAGAGCAAGTATCTCCTTAATAACGTAGTCATATGTTCATAATGTCTAGCTTACCAACTCTTAAGAAGCTCTTAGGAAGTAAATCAAGAAAATTTTAGTTAGATTTAGGAATTGCAGAGCTTCTGTTGATTCAAAGAACAGAAAATAAGGTCATCAAACAAAGTAGTAGAAAGAAAGGGAAGCAAGTGACAAACCTTAAGAAGATCAAAGACTTTTTCACATATGTACTTTTGCTGGATAGTAGCACCCCGCTGTTGTAATTTGTCAGGGTGAACACAAAGAGTGGCTTTCCTGTAAGCTTTCTTAGCAGCAACAGCAGTTACAACATCAGTCAGAGGAACTGGATGCCAACCACTATCTGGCCCGAGAATCTGCCACAAAGACAGTTACTTAGTGATCAAGTTTATGGAGCTGAGAGAGAAGTGTAGCTCATCACTCTTAAAAGCCATATCAGGTCTATAATTGATAGAATTTCAATCATCCGTCCGAAGAATTATATGAGATATGAGATGACTGAATAGAACAAATAAAAGATTAGTGATGTGACTCACAAAAGACAACTAGAAAGGCCAAAAAGAAAGTACCAAAAACTACCAATTGATAGATAGAAGTTTACCCGACAAGGCCAGGAAAACAAATTAGTGTGTATGTTGGATAAAGAGACGCAAAAATTTCTAGCTGAGCATCCAACTAGTCACTACATATTCATTAACAAAGTCATTAACATCAACAAAAGAGAGTTTTGCCGCTGTTGGGAGTCGGGGCAAATTATTGCAGAAGGCAACTAGCAACCAATAGAGAAGTGCAATATCCAAGGCCCAGGATTAAGCAATTCCTCCAATCTCAAAGTGTATTTTTTCTTAAATGGTATGTCATGCTAGTGCACTAGACTGTACATCAAGAGACATTCAAATAATTCAGCATGCACTAGGTACTCTATATACAGTCAGGAAAAACCCAGTGCAAGTTCTTGCATAAAGAAAAACAGATTACTACACATACATATTGCAATGTTGAAATTAATGCGCGCAAATTCCCTTCTTTTCCACTTGACCATCTCTTGACATCAGCATCCAGAGCTTCTGCTAATCTCTGCAGAGAAAAACCTTATTGTAAGATATGACCATTACAGTAGCTACACATTATAGTCTGGTCAACCTTACATGTCTCTCTGCTTGCTCTCTTTGAGCAAGAAGATCACGCATATTCTTTTCCGCCAAAGCTTTTGCCTGATTAATGACAGAAATAACTGTTAGAGGCGAACGGAGAAGAACGAAGAAACCGGGAAAATGTAACAATAAAAAAAAAAAAAGCACATACTGCACGCTCAGCTGTTCTCTGATGCCTCTCTAACCGAGCTTTACACCTTTGAGGCGATTCACTTTCAACTACAAAATTTATAATGTTGCGTGAAGCTTCAAATGCCATAAATACATGTTTATGTTTTTCTTTTGTTTCCTTTTATTTTATAATTGCAAGTCTTAGACAAAGTGTTTATGAAGCATCAAAAAATTGAAGAGTCACAGGTTAATTAACGGAAAAAAAATTAGAACATACCACCATGAACTGAATAATGCGAATATCTCGGCCCCACGCTCTGAAATTGCAGGTCCTGCTAATTGTATCTGATTAATAGAAAGTTAAGCATGCAATAAAAAAGATAGCAGCATTGGAAAAGTTCTTACAGAGGGTATAGAGCTCTGTCTCATCCCACTACTTGTAGCAGAGAATCTATCAGCAACTGCTCTTTCAGCCATTGCTTTTTCGATAGCACGCTCTCGAGCCTCTGCAGTTGCTCTTTCTACCGCAGCACGCTCTGCCCTGAGCCTGGCCTCAGCAGATGCCTTTTCAGCTAATGACCTCTCCCTAGCCTCAATAGATGCCTTCCCTGATCTTCCTCGGGCCTCTAGCATTGCTCTCTGTCGAGCTTCGGCAGTTGCTCTCTCAACAACAGCCCTTTCTGCCCTCTCCCTTGCTTCAGCATATGCCCTTTCATGAGCTTCATATGTTGCTCTATCCACAGCCATCCGGTCCTTTTCTCTTTCTCTTTCCCTCTCCCGCTCTTCTTCTATCTTTCTTAGGCGATCATTCTCCATCTCTCTTCTCTTTCTCAACCTTTGTTCAAATTCTCTCTGTCCTGACATGAGGTCCTCGTCGAAAGTTTTCTCTTCTCTTTCTATACTTTGGCTAGTGACCCTTTTAGCTGTATTGCTTGCGTCTACTTTGCGTTCCAACACTGCTGGCAGAGTATCTCTGATTTTCCTTCCATGTTCAACCCATTCTCTGACCACTTGAGACGATGAGGATTTATCCTTGCTTCTTTCATCGTCAAAGGCAAATTGAACCTCCTTGATGGTTTTCACTGTCTCTCCCTCTCTATGAGCAAGTATATTCGCCTTCTCAGGATCAGATGTCATTTCAGAAGAGTTCTTATCATGTTCAATGTCTGCATCTCCAGTGTCAATGGCACTTCCACTTCGAATTACCTTACTTTCATGTAAATGAAGTGACTTTAAGGAATTTTCTGTTATATCTTCAGCCTTTTGGAGTCGCGAGTCAATTTGATCTATGCCAGATAATTTATGTGTTTCTTCAACTGCTTCCGGTTCCTTCTCAAAATTGTTGATTTCCGTACTGAACCTTTGTTCCTCTTCACATGAATAGGCTTCTTGGGTTGGTTCCAGTCCTCTACTGTTTTTGTCATGCTCATTGGCTATTGCAGCTGGCTGTGGGGTCCCATAGTTATCAATCTTCCTCACTCCATCAGATGCCTCCACAGTGCACCTGTGCTCAGGTACATGAATTTTTTGGTTCAAGTTTAGAGTCCTCTCATTTGCCTCCGCGTCAGTTTGTTTGTGGTCTTTGTTTTGGCCCCTCAAGTTCTCCTGGTTACCACTATCTTTAACTGTTTTTTCAGTTTCTTCCCACTCAGTGGTCCCCTTTGTTCTTTTCTCAATGCCTTCTGTTCTCCTCTCCTTTTCTCTTTCATGAGCTAGCAATATTGTCGTGTTTCCTTCTTGCTGCTCCGACGCCTCTGTCAGTCCGGTTTCATTATCTTCTTCACCACAAGCTTCGTTTAGTTTCTTATCACCTTCTTCTCTCTCATACATCTTTGTGTTTTCTTCCTGCTCAAGGGCCTCCTTTAAATTATTTTCATACTCTTCTTGCCAAAGAGTCTCTCTTATCCACTTCTCGTTTTGTTCTCGTTTACAAGCCAACTTCTGATCTTTTACATTCTCTTCCCTCTCAAGAACCAGTTTCAATCTGCTCTCACTCTCTTCCTGCTCAAAAGCCTCTTTTGATATCTTATAGTGCTCTTCAAAGTTGAGAGCTTCTTCCAGTTTTTTCTCGTTTTCTAGTTCACAAGCGTCATTTTGTTTCTTCTCAACTTCTTCTCTTTTACGAGCCTCTTTCCGTTGCTTCTCTTTCCCTTCCTGGTCTAGACTCTCCTTCCGTATTTTCACAAAATCTACACGGTCAGCAGCCTCGTTAAGTCCTCTCTCATGCTCTGTCCTTTCATTTTCTTCCCTTTCCTGCGCATCCTTGAGTATTTTCTCTTTTTTTTTTTTTCATTAGTTTCTTTCAGTTTTGTTTTAGCTTGCGCTTCATTCTCTTTCAGCTGTTCTTCCATCAGATCCTCTCCTTTGCATTTGTCACCTTCACTTGGTTTATTCTTGATTTCTCCGTCCTCATGTGCCACTCTTACTTGATTCACATTCTGTTTCGATTCAAAAGGCCTTGGACCTACATTTGCTTTCTTCTGATACTCCTCTTGCCCGTGCGGATCATTAGCTGCTTTTAGTGTCCCCTTTTCATCCCATTCACAAGCCCCTTTAGCCACGTTGAATTGATTTCCATTTTCTTCCCGTTTACCAGTTTCCCTGGCTGCTTTTAATCTCCTGGAATATTCTGGCTGCTCAATTGCTTCCAAAACAGGCTTTTTCTCCTCCCGTCCATGCTCACAGGACTTTGAAGTTTGCAACAAGTCCTTTTCATCCTTAACATGCTCCTTCTCAACCACTTCATAAAATTCTGAGGCCTCTCTCCATGCAACATTGTCTTCTATCTTATGTGATCCTTGAAATGACCTATGTTCCCTCCAATTCTCTCTCTCTGCAGATCCCTCGGCCGCTTCTAGGTTTTCTCCTTCCCTTTCACATGGTCCCTGCAGTCTCTCATCTTTAACGCTGGAACAATTAAAGGGCCTGCGGACTCTTCCCTCCTTCTCTTTCGTATCACTCTCTAGCTGGAGCTTCATACGGCCCTCCTTCTTCCTCTCCCTTAATTTATTGGCACTTCTAAGTTTTTCTTGAGCCTTCTCCACTGCATCTTTCATAGCCGCAGCAGATGCCGCCGCAGATGAGCTTGCATCTATTTCCACGTCAAAGTAAGGTGGTGAATTATCACCTGCGATCCTTTCAAAAGCATAACTTTTAGAAGCTTTGAATTTCGCATTCAGTCTATCACCATCACAACTTTTGCCAGCTAAAGGAGGTGGCGACCTTGAGGGTGGCGGCATATGAGTTGGCTGAGTTCTAAGACTGATATCAGATACAGATACAAATGGCACATTCCGAGGAAAACCAACTTTGCCACGTCCAGCCCGATGGTTGAGATCATCTCCACATGTCTGCATGTCGAAACTAGTGTCTGAAGGTTGTGACATAGTTTTTCTGAGTCGTTTCCCTTGTGTAAATACTCCACCAAAATCCACCCCAACATTCTGATCATCTATTACCAAGTTTGAATCATTTTCTATCTTTTGCAATGGATGAGTTTCAGTAACTACATAAGTGTATCCAGGAACAGCATGTGGCGGAGTTAAATGCACTGTCCCATTTAACATGTCCTCCTTGCCTTTCGGTGGTTTAGCTTTATGATAGGATAAGTTGAACTGTTTAGTGCCATCAAATGATTGATAGGCGTCTCCATTTGACAATCTTTGGTTCCTTTCAGAAGAAGCGGAAGGGTCAGATTCATCTGACAGAGACTCACTTTGAGCTGGAGTCCTATATAAGACAACAGAAACACATTGCAATTTTATTGCTTTGCTAGAAAGGAAGCTTATAAATTTCTTCTCGCTCAATTTAGCTTCAAATACTAATGACTTGTGGCCCATAAATTGTGTAAGCCGTTAACAGCAAAACATCTTAAAGAATACTGCAAGTATGTAATTATGTACTTCATCTTCTCTGGTGAAATTGCCGATGAGTGTATCTATCCCCACCACCAGACTGCATAAGCCATACGATTATGTACAACTCTTGGCAAATTAAAAGAAGGCTCTCCATGTTTTTACTTTTTCTAGGTCCATCGCAGGCCATTTGGGCCCGGGCTACACTATGGGTAGTCCTCTCTTAACACCCCCCACCCTGCCCCCCGGCCCAACCCTTTCATAGGTGGGAATTGATGCCAAGAGACTTTACTAGCTAAAGTAGCAGCGACGCACTCTCTATGTTTCTCATGTTGAAAGACTCACACTTTAGTGAGACCAATGATTAAATCATTAGTGGCCAGATGCATCCTTCGCTAGTTTTTCCTTGTATGAAGGTAGGATTCATCATGGCTTTCAACATCTAACAGCATGCCAACACTTAACAGCCTACTTAAATCCTTGACCGCCATGCTAACAGAAAAGAAACAACCCGAACAACAATACGTAACTTGAAGGGAAAGAAATGCTTCAAATTTGACATCAGCATCATCAATGGTTTATGGCCTATTTAAGTCTACAAGGAACTCTCAAACTTGGTAAACTAAACAAGACTCCAACTTAATCTGAAGCCTGTGCACCATGACCCTCCACTTGAAGTGAGATCAGAAAGAACAAAATCCTGTAACCTAAACAACACTAAAGAAACTAAACCAACCAAAAGTTCAAACCACCTTAAGCTACTTCTCAATTTTCTTAATTTGTGGGGGAAACACAAACCAATTAAACCATAGGACCAATGAAACCATAGGACCCTTTTAGTATATCTTGAAAATTATCAAAATCGAGACTTGTAACCTGTATTTGTTGCGGTTTTTTTTTTGTCAAAGGTAAGAGAAAACCTCAAGTAAACCCAGATCCTCTTAAAGCACTCAAAAAACTTGGCGAAAAATGCACAAAACCAACATCTATTGTCCTACATTGCACCACATTAAGAGTTACCGCAGAGCATGGATATATAACAAAATGAGCAAAAAAGTAAAGGCAAGAGCCACAATCAGGTATACCATGCATCCTCGGAGGAAGCATCACCACCGTCGGAACCCCTAAACAAGTCCTCGTAATCGACGGCGAACTCCAGGCCGTCGAACCCGCCGAAAACTTCAGAGTAGTCGAACTCGGAGCTCCGAATGTCGAAGCAAAGGTCCGAGTCTGACCCGCTGGCGGCCGGAGGATCCAGGACCGGAATGGATGAGCCTCGGGGGGAGCGAAAGCTCCCGAAAATCTCCGAGTAGTCCTCGGCGCGGGGGGAGAGGGTGGGGACACCGAACTTGGGCGGGCCCCCGAAAACGTCGTCGTACGCCGTCCTGCTCTGGTAGCCATTGGCGCTGTAAGTTCTCTGTGGAAGTGAGTGAGACATTTTCTCCAGTGCTTTCTCTTTCTAGGGTTGGTTTGGTTGAGTTCCTCTGTGTCTCACTCTTTCTCTTCTCTTTTACCTTTCTCTGTGCACACAGACTGTGTGTGCTGTTAGTGCAGAGTGAGAAAAGGGGGTTTAACGACGGGGAGGGGCAAAATGGGAAAGTGAGAAAAGGGAATATTTTTGAATTTGACCAAAATAGAGTTTATTCTTTATTTCATTCTCTCTACTCAAAGATTTTTCAGATCTTAATTCTTGTCAGCAACTTCGGGACGGTGAAATAATCAGCTACGTTGATGCTTTTGGACTGCTTTGTGTCATATCCGTAATAGGAAACGTTGAGTTGAGCGAAGAGAGATGTTTTCATTAACGTCGTGGTGTGAATATTTTTAGATATAAACAATCTAAATTTTTTGACAAGAAAAAAAAAAAAGGTTTCACATGTAGCGTTATAGATGTCAATTTATCAAAGCAGAAGGGGGAGGAGGAAGGGTTATAGCAGCATCATTCAACGACGTCGTTGTCGTCTTTTAAACTCTTAACACTGTTCTTTGACGGAAGTCTAATATTTTTCAAACATTGTATTTTGCTACACTATTTATTCACGCAAGATAGCAGATGCATTCCTCTTGTCATAATCATGAAATATCTGTTAGTTGATCGAACGTGGCGTGGAAATTACTACGATATACCTTAGACTAAGCTTGGATAAATTAGTGTCGAGAGTGGGTGGGGGGGGGGGGGGGGGGCCGGGGCTCCTGTTAGGAGGTGGCTTCGGTTCTAAGTACAATCAATCTTTAGCATGTTAACCGCCACTCAAAGTCTTGGAGCTTTGGTAGGGTAATAGGCAAAAATAATTGAGGGACCGGATTGAAGGAGAGCCAAATCAGTTGAAAATTATCGTACTACTTTTGGCCTATTTCGCGACAATGGTCTATCACTGTCTTGGAAGCATGACACAGACATAATTGGAAAGCTATTAGCACTAATTAAGAATTGATCCGCAATTATGTGGATTGCGGACACCTAAAACCAGCTCAACAAGAGAATAGAATAGCCTTTAAACACCCATTATTATTAGCATTTAAGACATTCGAAGGATCACTTTGATGGACTAAGAACTGAGGCAAATACAAAAGATTAGGTTTACGGGTAAAAACTAATAAAAGTAGGCCATATCTTATATTTTCAATCAATTCATATGAACTAAACAATTAAGCGAAGCAAGTGAGCTCGGATTTAATCAATGTCTACATGCGTTCTCACCTTTTGCCTGTTTAACAAACTTTTACTATTTGATGTCAAAGGTGATACGTTTAAGCCTTCTCACTTATGAATTACTTTCATCTAGCAAGTCGAAAATTTATACATGTGTTTTTATCTCTACTTTCGTATCTTCTTTTGTCTGGGCTCTGGACAAAAATGCCTTAGCAAGTTAGTATATCTTCTAATTCTAGACGGCATGTATTTGAAGAATGATCATTGTCACGTAGACGGTTTCTATTAAACTATTAATTATATCCTAACGTTAGGGACATACGTATAATTAGCCCTAAATTTATATATATATATATATATATATATATATATAAGTGACGATCTCAAGAAAAAAAAAGGATGAGAATAAATAGATGGTTACGGATACTCCTTCGCCACTAAAATGTTACATTATTTTATCATTATACTTTTCTGAAGTTATACTTCAATGTAAAACTTGGAGTTGAATGACACGGCGAGGGACATCACTAGGTGGGCTACCTAATTTTGGTTCGGCAGTCTAACTTGTGGAGGTAATAAAATAAACTACTCGTTTCATCATATATATATATATATATATATATATATATATATATATATATATATATATATATATATATATGGCCGATCCACATCACCGGTGGAGAAATAACAATTTCTCCACCGAACCGCAGGTAAGAGCAGCGGTTGGGCCACGTGGCGCAAAAGGTGTACGGCCACCGCATTAATGGCAAAAAAAGCACGAGAAATGGTGAGAAAAATGGCTGAGAGGAGAAAAAGGACACCAACCGCATGCACAACTAGCGGTTGGCATTAATTTGCCCGCCACGTGCCGCCCCCAACCCCTGCCACGTGGCCCAATCCCATGGCCCCTGCCACGTGGCCCAACCGCGGGTGGCACCCGCGGTTGGTCCCCTCTCCTCTGCCACGTGGCGTCCCCTCCCCCTGCCACGTGGCCCAACCGCGGGTGGCACCCGCGGTTGGTCCCCTCCCTCTGCCACGTGGCGTCCCCTCCCCCTGCCACGTGGCCCAACCGCCGGTACCACCCGCGGTTGGTCCCCCCCCTCTGCCACGTGGCGTCCCCTCCCCCTGCCACGTGGCCCAACCGCGGGTGGCACCCGCGGTTGGTCCCCTCCCTCTGCCACGTGGCGTCCCCTCCCCCTGCCACGTGGCGTCCCCTCCCCCTGCGGTTGGCATTATTGCCTTCCGTGACCCCACCCCCCTTGCCCCCCACCCCCCTTGCCCACCACCCCGTGGCCCCCACCCTATGTCCTTTTCCCCCACCCGTGAACCCCCTTCCCCCACCCGTGAACCCCCTCTTCCCCCACGTGTCATTACCACCCTTCCCCCCACCCCCACGTGTCATTCCCCCCTCCCCCTCCCTGCTGTTCACTCACGGTTCTTCCCTTCCTCTCTCACTTTTCTCTCTATAAAATCCCTCCTCCCCGAATCATTTTTTCCACCCTCCTCATTCTCCCTATCTCACCTACATACAAACAAAAAAAATTTACGCTAGAAGATCGGTGGATAACCGCTAGAAGATCGGTGGATTTTTCTTGAAATATATCAAGTTAAAACAAGTAAGTATTTTTCAATTTGTTCATACCAATTGATTGTTTAAATTGTGTTACGCTTAAATTGTTCTTACAATAGTCTAAAATTCGTGTTTAGGGCGTCAAAATTACGTTTTGACAAATCGGGGTATTACATTCGAAAAATTCCAAAATAGCGATTTTTTAGGGCGTCAGAAATAGAATTTTTCACGAATTTATAAAAAATAGCTAGAGCTAGATTTTGCCAAAGTACGAAACAGAGACCCTAGTTATTTTCAAAAGATCTGTATCAGGTAAAAATTTCAGATTTTTCCAAAGACTGGAAAGGGGTTAACTGATACACGCAACCTTGTAACTTTGCAGTGTAATTTAAAATATCAAGCCAGCGCGATTTCGCGCGAAACTTTTATGAGAACCCTAGGGTGTTGGGAAGTTCCATTCCCCAGGAATTCGGGCCATTCCGAAGCCGTTAGCTAATTTTTTGGCCGAACGGGCTTTTAAGCGCTCGATCCGGACACCGGTTCGAGATTTTTAGGCGAAAAATCCGTAAAATACTTTTTAGATCAAGAATGAACTCAGGAAGCTTAAAATAGCATTTTAAAGCACTTTTGATATTTTCTGAAGCCAGGGGGTATTTTGGTAATTTGCCACCCCGAGAGGGGTATTTTGGTAATTTTCCCAAAAAAGTTTTTCAACGGACTTTTAAGTCCAGAAATGTAAGTAAAACGCCTGAAATGTTGTTTTGCAGCTGATTGCGGGGCGTAATTGTCGCTAAAGGTGAAAACTTAATTAGACAGTTTTTTCACGAATTTATAAAAAATAGCTAGAGCTAGATTTTGCCAAAATACAAAACAGAGACCCTAGTTATTTTCAAAAGATCTGTATCAGGTAAAAATTTCAGATTTTTGCAAAGACTAGAAAGGGGTTAACTGATACGCGCAACCTTGTAACTTTGCAGTGTAATTTAAAATATCAAGACAGCGCGATTTCGTGCGAAACTTTTATGAGAACCCTAGGGTGTTGGGAAGTTCCATTCCCCAGGAATTCGGGCCATTCCGAAGCCGTTAGCTAATTTTTTGGCCGAACGGGCTTTTAAGCGCTCGATCCGGACACCGGTTCGGGATTTTTAGGCGAAAAATCCGTAAAATACGTTTTAGATCAAGAATGAACTCAGGAAGCTTAAAATAGCTTTTTAAAGCACTTTTGATATTTTCTGAAGCCAGGGGGCATTTTGGTAATTTGCCCCCCCGCGAGGGGTGTTTTGGTAATTTTCCCGAAAAAAAGTTTTTCGAACCAGAAATGTAAGTAAAACACCTGAAAGGTTGTTTTGAAGCTGGTTTGATGGGCGTTAGGGTGACAATGAACCCCCGGGGGCTATTTTGCTAATTTTACATTACACAAATTTGTGCTTAAAATAACTTTTAGTTCAGGAAAGGGTGTGAGACACCTGAAAAGTTATTTTAAAGAGTGAATTCAGGAAGCTTAAAATCCCATTTCAAAGCACTTTTCAGATTTTTTTTGTCAGGGGGCATTTTGGTAATTCGCATCCCCGATAGGGGTATTTTCGTAAATTTGCAGCGTTAAGTTTTTCAAAGGATTTCTTAGTCCAGAAATGTAAGCAAAGCACCTGAAAGGTTGTTTTGAAGCTGATTTGGGGCGTTAGGGTGATAATGAACCCCCGGAGGCATTTCGGTAATTTGCCGCTCATCGGGGGCTATTTTGCTAATTTTACATTATACCAAATTTCCCGAAAGACGGTGGTTTAAATAAATTTTATTCTTCTTTTATTTAAATTTATGACTTGTTGAGAATGATATAATTTTTATTTTTTAGATTACAGTATAAATATGGATGCAACTGGAGGAAATAATTTTTGTGAAGGTTCTGATCCACCTTACGTTGGTCAAGTTTTTCAAGCACTGGACGAAGTTGAAGCATACTATAGAGCATATTCGAAAACGATAGGTTTCGGTATTAGAACTAAGACGACTAGAAAACGGGCGAATACAGATCAAATTTGTGCAAGACTATTTGAGTGTCATAGAGGAGCACCGCATGTAACTCCGGTCGTTCGGATCAGTGACGAAGGGACAACAAGACAAAGAAAACGGGACACATTTCCGGGTACCGGCTGCAAGGCCCATGTGTATGCAGTACACCGAAAAAATGAAAACCATTGGGTTGTCACAGGAGTGGAGTTGAGCCATAATCATCAGTTGATGACCCCCAGTAAGATTGGTCAAATTCATCAACACCGAGAAATAAGCGCGGCACACAGACAACTAATTTTTACAATGGCCGAGGCTAAAATTCCACCTTCTAAGATGATGGGGGTTTTCTCAAGCCAGGTTGGGGGGATTGACAAGTTGAGTTTCAACGAAGTAGACCTTCGAAATGAACTTCGTGCTCAGAGGAGAGAGTCTTTCGGTAAGAGTGATTCTCAAACTACACTTGATCTCTTCAGGTCCCTTCAGAGTGAGAATTCTGGATTTTTTTACAGTCTCCAACTGGATGATGAGAACCGCATTAGTACTATATTTTGGGCGGACCCCCGTTCTAGAGCTGCTTACCAAAATTTTGGGGATGTTGTGACGTTTGACACCACATACCGCACCAATAAGTACTCTATGCCTTTTGCTCCGTTCACCGGGGTGAACCACCACTATCAGTCAATCTCGTTTGGCTTTGCCCTGCTTAGGGATGAGACGGAGGAGTCATTTACGTGGTTATTTGAAACGTGGCTTCAAGCAATGTATCATATTCCTCCAAAGACCATCATCACCGACCAAGATCTGGCAATGAAAAATGCAATCGCTAAGGTCCTTCCAGATACTCACCATGGCCTGTGCACATGGCACATAAGCAACAAATATCCCGAACGGCTTCACCATGTATATGCAAACCATCCGTCATTCAAGACTGACTTTAATACATGTGTGAAGAAATCGTTGACGGTAGACGTGTTCGAGGAGAGGTGGGCCACGTTAATGGATACTTACTATTTGCACAATCACGAATGGTTACAATCGTTGTATGAGATCAAGACACAGTGGGTCGGTGCCTACACCAAGAATTTTTTTGCAGCCGGAATGACTACGACCTCGAGAAGCGAAGCTATGAATTCATTCTTTGATGGGTACGTAGGCCAGTCTTCAAGTATAGCGGAGTTCGTACTAGAGATGCAGAAAGCCGTTGACAGGCAATTGTACCGTGAGAGAGAAGCCGACGCGGCTACAGTTTGCAAAGAAAGAGCTATACTACTTTATTCACCTTTAGAGGCTCATGCGGCTCAAGTCTATACCAAGGAAATGTTTCGACAGTTTCAAGAGGAACTACTAAAGTCGAATCAATATGGCATGACAAAGTTGCACGAGTATTCCACCAGAGATATCAAGGTTTATGCTTTGACAAATGTGACGAACTTCGCCAATCCGTGCTCTTCGTCGGCTCCGAGGACCAGACGACATTTTACCGTAGCAGTTTGTAAGGACACCGGGTTGGTTAATTGCAACTGTCAACTGTTTGAGCATAAAGGTATACTTTGTCGACACGCGTTGAGGGTTTTGAGCGCCAAGAATGCTAGTGAAATCCCTCCACCGTATATCTTGGAACGGTGGACGAAGGAAGCCAACAGAGTCCACGGTCACATTCCTTACGTGCCCAATGTTTCAGTTGATTTCGAGCAATCTGAGACGCTGCGATATAATCACCTTTGTAACATCATGCACGGTTTATCAATGGATGCAGCGTCGACATTTGATGGGTACAGGTATCAAGTTGAAGCAGCCGCACGGGATAAGGCTAAGCATGCACAGTTTAGGATGGCATTACCAGAAACTGTGGACACTCCGACTAGCGACGCAACTCCAGGCGGTAGATTCAATCGAGCCAAACAGCCAGTCATTGACGGCACTGACCTACAAGGTGAGGAGGACGATATTTTTGATCCAATTATTTCTCAAACAAAAGGGCGAAAACGAGCAATACGCATGAAGAATCCGATTGAAGAAGCAACGGGTCAAAAAAAATTACGAAAGTGTGCGTTGTGTAACAAGATGACTGATCATGACAAGAGAAACCATTATAAAGTGTTAGGTATCGAACCTGGCAGTATGGTCGAGGAGGACGATGATGAGGAAGAGTGTTAGGGTTAATGTTTCAGTTGTATAAATTGAACTTATATAATGTTTAAATTTGTGATTTGGTTTGTGCAATCTTTAATTTGTGATTTGGTTTGTGGATTATTGATAGTTTTGGTAACTCCGTTTTCGGGCACACTTTAGGCCCCATTTGATAGCTTCCGAAAAAAGTTGTAATTTTTTTTGTCACTTTTTTTCCGCTCATTGCACTTCAGGCACGCTAGTTAGCCCATTTGTAAGACTTTCGGCGAAAAACGAGACACATTAATTTTTGAGTTTTCCTAGGAAGGGCCTATTCGGGCACACTTTAGGCCCCATTTGATAGCTTCCGAAAAAAGTTGTAATTTTTTTTGTCACTTTTTTTCCGCTCATTGCACTTCAGGCACGCTAGTTAGCCCATTTGTAAGACTTTCGGCGAAAAACGAGACACATTAATTTTTGAGTTTTCCTAGGAAGGGCCTATTCGGGCACACTTTAGGCCCCATTTGATAGCTTCCGAAAAAAGTTGTAATTTTTTTTGTCACTTTTTTTCCGCTCATTGCACTTCAGGCACGCTAGTTAGCCCATTTGTAAGACTTTCGGCGAAAAACGAGACACATTAATTTTTGAGTTTTCCTAGGAAGGGCCTATTCGGGCACACTTTAGGCCCCATTTGATAGCTTCCGAAAAAAGTTGTAATTTTTTTTGTCACTTTTTTTCGAATGCCGTCATATGAAAGGTATATTCGCGCACATTTTAGCGCCAAATTCAAAATGCGAAAAATTATGTACATTTCTTTTTGGTACAGTTTTTTGTAACATCACAGCAGCTAGCCACGCACGTCAGGATAATGGTAATGAAGGCGTCTAGCTTCATTCTTTTTCAGCTCCCAGGCTATCCTATACCTAAACGTCAAGGCATCCTTCCTAGTCCACGAGGAGTGTTTGAGCACTTCCGAGCGAGCAATGTAGTCCATGTACTTGAGGACGTAAATCCCGCAATCGTGACCGTTATATTGCTTTGGTCGGTCCTTTATCATCACGACCGTCCAAGGGTCACCCTGTGGCCGTCCGCATGCTAGCGAGAGGACAGTAGTCTGCATCCAACAATAAAAACGAGAATCAAGCCTATGAGACAAGAACAATATACTATGAGCCAAGGTCAAAAAATAAATACTAACCACTAAAGTGATGTACTCGTTGTACATCTGTGCCAGCAGCTGTCCAGGCTCGTCCTCCCTTAGGCTATCGTATATGTGAACCGTTCTGAACGCTGGATGGAGAACTAATAGGAACCAGTGGTTTGCATGATGACAGGGTATCATGATAAGGTTCGCATCAGCAGCGGGACATTGATAGTCTGCGTTCATCATGCCTAACACGTTTCGACCTGGTTTCCACTTACTCCTGCCGCCCCCTCGCCTCCATTCTGTGAATTCTCTCACCGTTAATTCCACAAAATGAGTGGGATACATGTTAAGCTTCAGATATTCAGAACGGTTAAAACGTTGCTCTCTAATCCGGAGCAGTTCTATGTAAGCGTTCATGACAAAATTTGAAAGATCTGTCTCCGGCGCCAACGTTCTGATATCCTCATGACCTAGGAATGTCGCAAGGGGAAAGTCTGCTGAATTGACAGGCTCATGCCCGAAGTAGTGCCGGTCGATCCAAGCCATCTTGTCCGACCTCAATGGCTTCGTCGCTTGTCCTTTGTCCGACCGAAAGCTTGGGCGCGAGGCCTGGATTCCTACTTGGGGAAGCTGACTCTGGCACTGAGAGTCGTATGCGTTCGGAGGCAAGCGACTATATGGCTCCCATACCTGACTCTGGGGCTGATAGTCGTACGCGTCAGGAGGAGGGCGACCAGACGGCTCCCACACCTGACTCTGGGGCTGATAGTTGTACGCGTCAGGAAGAGGGCGACCGGACGACTCCCACACCTGACTCTGGGGCTGATAGTCGTACGCTTCAGGACGAGGGCGACTAGACGGCTCCCCTTCGTAACCCCGGTACGCAAGACTAAAGTTTTGAACTTCAGTCTTGTACTTCTCAATGGACCTCTTAAGATTGTCAGGAGCCTGCGCGACAAACCAGTCAAACGACTCCAGCTGCTTGAACACCTCAATGCCCTGGTCAACCTAAAAAACATGCATAGAAAATATGGCTAATCATATTTGACAAATGGTCGATAAGGTGCGCAAATAAATTATCAAACAACACTAGCATGACTTACAATGGCCAATGCCCAGAACTGGTCATAGACCTCACGTGGCGCGTACGATGTCTTCTTCACTGGGAAGGGCGATTCACCCTCGTGCGCGTCACCCTGAGAAACCACTGTAAGTATTCCTCAGTACTAATGCCGTCGTGCTTCAGCGATACAAGGCTATCATACGTTTCCTGCCAGGTATTCCACTGGTGCACCTCGTCACCCAACAAAATCAAGGCATCAGCCACCTCGAAGTTCGGCCCTCGACCACCCCTGTATGGCCGCATGTCTACAGCGGGTTTTGGTATCCCTTGTGGACAGCCAGCTTGCTTCATAGCTCGATCGGGCATCTGAAACTCACATTCTTCGAAGTGAATGAGCGGCACCCGAACCAAACCTGCCAGCACGTACGACACCGGAAGTTGCCAACACCACTCATCCAACAGATGCATCACCTTGCCATATGGCTGCCACGTCACCTGGGATGCATCTAGTATCTCTAGTTCCCCCCGATAGAACTTTAGATGGTGGTGAGGGTCTACCCGTCTCCTCCTCCGGTTGGTCGTAGGCCCCCAGGCCCACACCCTAGGCCACGTCTCATCGGAATCTACCAACGGTTGTGGACGACCCATGGGTAGCCTCTCGTAAGACCAAACCTGTGAATGCAAACATTATATGGAATTAGTAATTAATCCCGAATATATTGACTAAGGATCCTACCAAGAAAATAAATGCTCATACCTGTAATAGAGTCAGGCAGGCGGCAATGGACTTGGCACCGTTTCTCGTAGCCTTATGCAGTGCTCGATATAGGTGCGCAAGGACAGCTGAACCCCACGAATAGGAGTATACCTCCTCAAGATCCTCCAAGAACACCATATACTTCGGATGCACCGTGTTTTTCGAATGCGTCGGAAGTAATATAGCTCCAATAATATACAGAAGGAATGCCTTCGTATACGTCACGAAATCTTGAGGAGTGTATTCATCCGGTAGCACGCCGTACTGCTCTCTCAGCCATTTAAGCTTGACGCCGTTTGTTGTAAGCGCTGCCCTTGGAATTCCCGGAAAATACTGCATAGCCATATTCGCTATGGATGCAGACGGCACGTTCAAAGTAACGGGTCTGCCGTGACATGGGATTCCAAGTATAAATCCGACGTCCTCTAACGTAACAGTCATTTCACCAAACCGGAAGTGAAATGAGTTCGTCTCGCTCCTCCATCGTTCAACTAGAGCGGATATAAGGCAATCGTCGTGTCGAGACCATTTCCCGGGATCGGTGAACAGGGTTAAATTTTGACGGTGTAATAGCTGTATTTGTTCCTCGTTTAGTACCCACTCTTCAAGGTGCCTTGTGCTTTGAATTGTTTCCAAAACACCCCTATCGACACCGTCAAATACGTGCCTCGCGACGTGGTCATCGTCATCGTATAGGATTGATGTATCATGAGGTCCAGAGCTGAAATTCATACCTTTAAGAACAAAATATAATTATAAACCAACTTAGCGTCCATAATATCCATAATATTTACATTCCAAAACTATAACTGGATCTTTAACCTAGCTTACCAACACATTAGCAATAGTCATTATTTCAATGTATTAAAACAAATCCTCAATTCCCACCACTCCGAACGCTTAATTACGCTAGTTCCCACTGAATTTAGCGCCAACGTGGTTATATAGCAATATATAGCCCGATGGCCCCTACACCTCCAACACCTCAAAACAGCTTTAAAGTCAAGTTTTTAAATGTATTACGTCAATTATATACCAAATATATCAGGAAAAATTTTAAAGGGGGCAAGTTACCAAAACACCCGCTACTTATGCAAAATATCCCCTGGCAGTCATCGCCGGTGCGTCACAAGGTTCAGAACATCTGGAACAAAATAAGTTTTCGGGTGTCTCACACCCTTTCCTGAACTAAAAGTTATTTTAAGGTATGAATTTTAAGCTGGATCCTTCCTAGCAAAATAGCCCCCGATCAGCGGAAAATTACCGAAATGCCCCTGAGCGTTCACTATCACCCCAAAGCCCCCGAACCAGCTTCAAAACAACATTTCAGGTGGTTTACTTACATTTCTGGACTAAAAAGTCGTTTGATGGACTTGGCACGGGAAAATTACCAAAACACCCCTTGGCGCGGGAAAATTACCAAAACACCCCTACGCGCGCCACGTCAGCTTCAAAACAACATTTCAGGTTTTGTAATTATATTTCTGGACTAAAAAGTCCGTCAAAAAACTTAGCACTGTAAAATTACCGAAATACCCCTCTCGGGGCGGCGAATTACCGAAATGCCCCCTGGCATCAAAAAATATCAAAAGTGCTTCGAAATGCTACTTGAGGCTTCCTGAATTCATTCTTGACATAAAAAGTATTTTACGGAGGTTTCGCCCAAAAATCGCGAACCGGTGTCCGGATCAAGCGCTTAAAGGGCCGTTCGGCCAAAAAAATAGGTAACGACTTCGGAATGGCCCGAATTCCTGGGGAATGGAACTTCCCAACATCCTAGGATTCTCATAAAAGTTTCGCGCGAAATCGCGCTAGCTTGATATTTTAAAATACACTGCAGAGTTACAAGGTTCCCCGTATCAGTTAACCCCTTTCCAGTCTTTGGAAAATTCTGAAATTTTTACCTGAGACAGATCCTTTAAGAATAACTAGGGTCTCTTTTTTGCATTTTGGCAAAATCTAGCTCTAGCTATTTTTTATAAATTCGTGAAAAACTGTCTATATTTGGCACCCTAAAAAATCGCTGTTTTGGAATCTATAAATGTAATACGCTGATTTGTATAAACCTAACATTGAATTATAAGGAAATTCAAAATACTTACTTGTTGTGACTTGATGTATTTAAAGAAAAAACTACCGATCTTCTAGCGGTTATCCACCGATCTTCTAGCGTAAAAATTTTTGATTTGTATTGTTATGGAGATTATGTAGGTGAGATATGAAGTACGAAGGAAATTGGTAAAAGATGACAGAGTGCAGAGTGCAGAAGAAGGGTTCGGGGGAGGGGATTATAAAGAGAGAAGTGAGGAAGAGAGAAGAAAAAAGACAGAAAAAAGTGAGGAAGAGAAGAAAAAAGACAGAAAAAAGTGAGGAAGAGTGGTTGTTTATGCGGTCAAAGGCTGCTGAAAAAAAAAATTCGGCAGAAGGACACCACGTTGGGCATCACGGGGGAGGGAAGGACGACACGTGGCATCGTGGGGAAGGACACCAGGTGGGGCATCACGCGGGGGGCGCCACGTGGCAGGGCATCACGCGGGGGGGGGCGCCACGTGGCAGGGGAGGGGAGGGACCAACCGCGGGTTGTAGGTGCGGTTGGGCCCTGCGGATGAGGGGAGGGGACGCCACGTGGCAGTGGGAGGGGACCAACCGCGGGTGGTACCGGCGGTTGGGCCACGTGGCAGGGGGAGGGGACGCCACGTGGCAGAGGGGGGGACCAACCGCGGGTGCCACCCGCGGTTGGGCCACGTGGCAGGGGGAGGGGACGCCACGTGGCAGAGGGAGGGGACCAACCGCGGGTGCCACCCGCGGTTGGGCCACGTGGCAGGGGGAGGGGACGCCACGTGGCAGGGGAGGGGACCAACCGCGGGTGGTACCGGCGGGGGCCACGTGGCAGGGGGAGGGGACGCCACGTGGCAGAGGGAGGGGACCAACCGCGGGTGCCACCCGCGGTTGGGCCACGTGGCAGGGGGGGGGACGCCACGTGGCAGAGGGAGGGGACCAACCGTGGGTGCCACCCGCGGTTGGGCCACGTGGCAGGGGGAGGGGACGCCACGTGGCAGAGGGAGGGACCAACCGCGGGTGGTACCGGCGGTTGGGCCACGTGGCAGGGGAGGGGACGCCACGTGGCAGGGGCCATGGGATTGGGCCACGTGGCAGGGGTTGGGCGGCACGTGGCGGGCAAATTAATGCCAACCGCTGGTTGTGCATGCGGTTGGTGTCCTTTTTCTCCTCTCAGCCATTTTCTCACCATTTTCTCACCATTTCTCGTGCGGCCATTAATGCGGTGGCCGTACACCTTTTGCGCCACGTGGCCCAACCGCTGCTCTTACCTGCGGTTCGGTGGAGAAATTGTTATTTCTCCACCGGTGGGATTATCGGCCCCCTATATATATATATATATATATAT
>JAVXUP010005036.1:0-23064 GCA_033070095.1 Escallonia herrerae | reverse complement strand
GCTGGCTCTTGCCTGGTATTCATGCCAAGACTTGATCTGTGGGCTGTGGAGACATGTGAACCAGTTGACAATGAGGAGAGCCCTTCATTGAACCTCGAATTATCTGAGGAAAACAACCCCTGTTTGACAGAAAATGGAGTTGTTGATATTGATAACAGATGTCCAGGAATATGTGAATCTACAGAGAGGAAGAAACCCGGAGAAGCTGACCGAAAGGTCTCACAACTCTGGAACCTATTTATGGAGCAGGTGGGGTCTATATGTTCATCTACGCCCTTGATGGTTCTGGTATGGTTCAACCCTTTCCATTTTTGCTTTTCGTACAAAATCAGGTGTTATACTTCTAAAAAGGAAAAGAGAAAAAAGGAGACTGAAGCTTGAAATTTACCACAGCAATAGAAGATTCCATTTAGCCACGAGCAGTATGGTTCACGTTACGCTGCTAAGATGCTGCAACTCTCCAACTATCAGTAGTTCATTTTCATGCGTTTATGGCTTTGTACCTTGTTTGCCTTTTGATTGTGTTATTCAAGTTGTATGCCATCTATATTCAAAGGTTTCGGGGTTCTTTTAGGGCTGCATTTCTGTCTGGGGCTGCTTCATTGCTTTGGAAGCGGGCTGTATGTAGGTGGTGGTCCGTCTAACCATTCTATGGTCAAAATTGAATTAGTTGCTCAAGTTCACCTTATTTCTATGCTGATTCTTATCACAGTACTTGAATGGGTACTGCATCTTTTGGTGTTCCCTTTCATTAGCTTCTGAGCTTTTGATGTAGAGTGGAGAGCATATTAGCATGGGGTTTGAGGGGTGGTATAATGCACTACATGCATTACTTAAGATGCATACCTTGTGTTTCAGGTTACCTAGCCATTCAGTTCCACCACCGACTATATATTAGAATTCTTATTTTGTTTTAATGAGAAGTGCTGTACATTTTTTGCCTGTATAGATGAAACACTCAAGCTCAGTAATAGTGTTTGTCGCTTTGGGATACAGCAAAGAATTACTTTCAATCGTTCGCTGTACATCCTATTGTTTGTACTTTGTAGATCTTGGTGCCCTTTAGTTTTTTCCTCCTGGTGCCTCAGTTTGTTGATATCTTTAATCTCTTACTTCTCGGGGAAATTTTCTTTACCAGCTGATTAAACTATTTACTCTTTTCTGTTGCTACAGGCTACATCAGACCTTCCATTTGCGGTACTCCCTCCCGGAATTAGGCACTTCTTTAGCAGTGACATGTTGAACCCGTACACTCGTTTGGAGGATACAGTACCCCGATTCTCCATACAGGTTGATGGAAAATTTAACCGTGATATGGTGATTGATTCATCTGCTGCCAAGTTATCGAAGGATGTAGCTCAACATTTTATTCAGCTGATCCATCAGAGTTCTCATACCCGTGAAATTTCATGCGAGGAGGACAAAGCTTGTGATACACTTGAAGATGATTCTAATACAGTCTGTCACAATCTTGGTCCTGTATCCCCCATACAACATGTGATGGAAAAAAAATTTCCTATTAGTCCTGATGCGTGGGTTTCATCTCCACTTAACAAGAGAAACATGAAAGGGAGGTCGAGCCTGCTGGTTGCGATTTCAACATTTGGTTATCAAATCTTGCTATATCCTCATTTTGCAGAGATTTGTTGGGTCACTTCCAAGTTGAAAGAAGGTCCCATCGCTGACATTAATGGACCCTGGAAGGGCTGGCCATTTAATTCATGTATTGTTCGTCCCAAAGACAAGGTAGAACAGGTTGTTCTTACTTATAACTCCAGCACCGTTAAATCCAAAGAACATTATGGTTTAGTTAGAGGCCTAATTGCTGTTGGTTTGTCGGCATACCGGGGTGTGTATGCATCACTTAGAGAAGTTTCTGTTGAGGTTCGGAAGGTTCTTGAGCTCCTAGCTGAACAAATTAATGCTAAAATTCAGGCCGGGAAAGATAGGTATATGTTTACTGATCTTTTGTCTCAAGTGGCTTATCTTGAAGACATGGTCAACAGCTGGGCTTACACGCTACAGAGGTACTGTTGCCATGTAACGTTATGTTCACTTTAGGATTTGTTTTCATGTTCATTACTATTAATCTCGGATTTTTTTTTTTGAATTTCAGCTTAGAGGTGGACGCTCAGCTGTCAGAGTTGAAGTCTATGCCAACTTGTGCGAGATCTCTGGTTACTTACAAGGATAATGTTGAATGTGAAGAATGTAAGCCCCATTGTCCTAATAAAGGATTGCATGACTCTGAAGTTCAGGAGGAAAGTCTGCAGGAAGGCGATGCTGTAAGGTTTATAAATCTCAAAGAAGGAGATTGCAAAATCAGTCACCCATCTTTGGGGGGGAGATCTGCCGTTGTTGAAAAAGGGCCTTCAGAGCACCTGGTCTTGCGTCATTCTCCCACTGCTAAAAATATACAGATTCCAGCTGCCACTGATGGTGATGATTGGTTGGATGGTAAACTATTGGATAAGCAAATCGGGCTCAATCATGAACCACATGGATTAGATAGTTTTGGGACTTGTGCCGAGGTCAGTGGAGATTTTGGATTGTCAAAACTTTCTAATGGGTTTTCATGCATGGATACTGTTGTCCCTCCTGAGGATGGTCCCTGTGGTTCAGGTGATATGGGTGGTGTAAATTCATGTGATGCTGGAAAAGGGTGCAAACAGAACCAGAATAATGGCTTGCCCTTGTCAGATATTAACACTCTGAATGAAGATGGCAATGCAACTTATGGAAGTACTGAAGACATCAGCCTCATCCCAAGCAGAAATATGGGTCTTCAAAGCAATTCTGATGATCTCTGTCTGTATAGTTGTTGCTCCGTGTGCGTAAATAACCTCCATCTTTTGATGCAAAAAGTTATCATCTATGAGTGGGGACTGCAAGGGAGCAATCGGACGGTCGAGGATATTCACGATATGGTCACAACATTATCTGTGAATCTCCATTCAGCAGTAAGGAAATTTTGTCCGGCTGGAAATTCAATTAATTCATTTGACAAAGATATCAAGCATGATAGTTATAGGAAATTATTTGAAGGTCGGGAACTGGGAATGTGTCAATGTAAAGATACGGAAAATAGTCTAGTCATGCCGACAGAATGTAGTTGTCATACGAGAAGTGATAGTGTAACTGCCAAAGCAAACTCTCGGAATCCTCGACAAGGACGAGATCTTAAATTACTCTTCAGAGGTGGTGTACTGACCTTTGTAGACCATGATGATGTTTCTTTTCATTGTAAATTTGAGACTTTGTGCCTTTGTCCACTTATAGAGTGGATGGTAATGACCAAGCAGCCTTTGGATTGATGTGATGTTGTCATAGCTTTAGTTGGCTTTGCCTTGGAAGTTTTGATATGCTTGCGGAATATAGGTGTGAAAGTTCCATCAAGAGATGTAAACCAAAATTTTGGATCGATTATCAGTACAATGAGGCTCTCTACTTCAATGAGTAACACTGGAAGGTGTTTCCTCTGTCTTGCCTGCCTTACGAACACCTGTAAGTGAAGTTTTGCATTCTCTCTATAGTAGGTATTTTCAAAGGCGAGCTCGTATAATTGTTATCGTCCTTAATATTGATGCTTTATTGAGCGAAATGTTGAAGGGAAGTATGTCGTTTCACAAGGAGACTTCAGTCTTCAAACTGTTGGGACTGGAGGAACCTTGCAGTCTTGCTTTAAGCAACATCAAATTTATTGTATTTAGGAGTTTTACTTTTATGTCGCCAACTAACAAGCGCTCACATACATGTTCCGCCATTGACTGATTATTAAACAGCTGTGCTGTTACAGCCACAAGTCTGTCACAATGTAACGAGGAAGCAGGTTTGATATTAGAAGTATGAGAATCTGAACAATCTTGTATCTGGAGGGCTTGTGCTTTACACTACGTTTTGCAAATGGCGTTCTTGGACTTTCACAAATTAAAAGTTATGGGTTGACTATTGGGTCCTTATTGCTCTGGAGGTGCCCAGCACGATGGCGAAGGCCAGCGGTTTGTTCTTGTTGAGTCGTTGTTACTCTTGGCAGGCAGTATCCCCGGTGATCTATCGGGGTAGGATTTTGGGGTCTTGGGATCTGTCTCTATTTTGTATCAAGCCAAGTATTGACCAGCTTCTGCATTCTTGGAAACCACATAGTAATGGTGACACCTTTTCGCTTAAGGCATTTTTTTTACTTTTCGCCTATGGCATATATAAAATTGTACAAATAGTCCCGGAGGCACAAAGTTGCATGACTCGTTTCGGGATTTGCTTTCCAAATGAGTATTTATGCTATTGTTTGCAATACTTGGTTGGAGCAATGTCATCATAAACTTGCGTAACTCAGAAAGATGCAGTCTTGATTGCCCAAGCAATTAAGAGCAGTCTGCTGCTTCTCTCCTTTGAAGTGGCTGATTCCTGTAGAGTTTAATATCATTGACGTTCAGAATTCGAGCACAGTAGCCAGCTTAATTTGAGTGGCGGTTGTGACAATTCTCCCCGCTTCCCTGTTAAGCCAAAGCTCGGAGCTTTGCTAGTAGTGCTTTTTTAGTGTAAGAGAAGCAACTTGCACCCCTTCACTAATCTTCCTCAAACAAGGTATCTCCGTTAAATTAGAAACATAAAATAAAAAATTTAGTGATGTCCTAATTAAAGTGAGAAACTTTTTGATTAAGTCTTCCAAGTGGTGGATTCGTGGTAGTTCTAACTCCCACTTTCTCTCCTAATTTTTCTCCACAGGGACAGAAATCCGGATAAAAAGAGGACAAAGCAAAGGAAAAGAAGAAAGACTTTTAACCTCTCTAAAAACACTCGTCTTTCCTCTTTCGCTTATTCTTTCTTTACAAAAGCACTCACATATATTTCAGATGCTATTTCGAGTGTATGGATGCTTGAACCTGCTGCATAAAAATTCCTTCAGTGTTTGCTATATCTTTAGAGTGGAACGTCATTGACCAAGTGCAGATTTTGAGGCGTATCTTCTTCAAGAGAGGTGCGTTTTAGTGTGTTTCGGCTGAATTCTAGGCTCTTTTAAACCTCTTCTTTGATCAGTATCGATTACGGAGGAGATCAACCAATCCAATAGAATTCTCGTTATAGGACATTGATGGTAGGTAGCGGAGAAAGTAGGTAAAACACATTGGTTCAAGAGTAGAAGTGGTAGATAGGGTGCATTTTGTTTCAGGAAGAAATTCGAGCTTATGATTCCCTGCAGTCTAAATACAAGGTTGATGATTAACTTCTAACACAGTCCCTCGTGGTGTTACTTGAAAAGGGCATAGGAGTGATCTCCAAAAACAATGGAATTTCCGTCCTGCTGCTATATTTTTGAATTGTTTTTCGTACTTCCATAAACACGAGAACTTTGAGAAGATGTCTTCTAGAAAAGAACCAAGTATACTAATTTCTTTGAATACCAGTCACAAAAATCTATGCCCTGCCTGTCCGGGTTTATGTGATTCCCTTCAAGCAACACCGATGTCTGAGATTAAACACTTCATTAGCATCGTGACAAATAAAAGTTAAGGATAAGCAACTGTGAGTATTTAGAAGTAGCCCACGTGAGCTAGTGGCAGGAATGGAGTTTATGGTGTTTTGGACTTCTGATTGCCAGACATCTTCAATGCCCCTGCTCGGAGAGAACGAGCTCCTAGATCGTATTTTTGTTGAATTCAGATTTTGTTGTTTCATTTATAGACGGGAAGAGTGAATATCGACAGAAACTGTTACATTTATTTTGAAGATCATCTTTGAAAACTTTGGCTTGGAACGGGGTTGAGAACTAGCAACCAGACAGAGTAGGAAGAAGCCTGTTCTAACTTACAAAAAGAATTTAAAACGTGTAAAACTCCAAAAATCATTGACAAATCTCATCAGGTAACTCTACTGAGATCTTTTTCATGCGTCAATTTCCTTACCAAATGGTGAGAAAACATCATTTTTGGTGGTGATTCTTATAAATTTGACAATTTGAGCCAACTGCACCACAAGAAAGCATCAACTGGTCAATGGGATCGAGACGATTGCCCTTATGTGAAATCGAACTTCAAAAAGAAAAGATTATTACCATCCGAGCCCCACCGAGCAAAGCTCTCCAGCATCTTCTTTGAAACCTAAAGCTCATGTAGGTTGTCTATGAACTTATCTATGTAATCATCCATATACCCTGGGCGTACTAGGGCTTCCTTCCACTTTGCATGGTTCTTTTTAAGCAAGCGACCCACTTCACTATTTTTCTCCATCACACACTTGATGCCCTTGCTTAAACTTTCCTTAGAAAACCATCCATTTTCATCTCTCTCTACCTCAACTGCAACTTTTAGCTCTTCAGCCAATAACCTAGTGTTCAAGATCTGGTCACCCAGGTGTGGTACAAGCACTATTTGGCTGTTGCTCATTAGGGACTCCCACATTGAGCCAAACCCACAGTGGTTCACAAAACACCCGACTGCTGGGTGGCTCAGCATCAGCGTTTGTTGCACCCACCCTCCATAAACTACTCCTCTCCCTTGTTTCTCTCTTCAAATCCCTCCGGCAATGCCTCTTCAATAGTTGCAGCCCCAGATGGCGGTTTCACGGCTACAAGAAACGGTGAACCTGTTAATTCAATTCCCAGAACGAGTTCTTGAAATTGGTTCTTTTCAAGAACCCACTGGCTTCCCAGTGCACAGAATATCACAGAGCCTTCCGCAAAGCCATCAAGCCACTTAGCCCATCGATCTTCCAGAGGTACTTTGGGCGGTTCGGGCAAGACGGGTCCTGTCAAAAGAACTTTCTTTCCATACTGATCTCCTATGTAGTCACACATGGGTCCTTCAACATCTTGGCATGTTCTGATAGCGATAACATCGCATTGTTTCATGGATGTTGTGGTTCGCTCATAGAAGCTTATACCGCTGCCGAATTCTAGTGCTATGAACGACAACGCACGAGCCTCATGCCCACGTAACACCACAGTTGAAGACGGATAACCTGGACACGCAAGGAATAAGAGAAGAAAGAAGGAAAATTAATATAATGTCCAGCATCCATGTTTTAACAAAAGAATGGAGCGGTAATCTTAGCCATAGTAAGAGTTAGGAAGAAGAAAAGGCATAACAGAGCCTAAAGTGACTCGTTTAAAACCTCTGTGCTTCATGCTATAGTTATCAGGTTCAGGTTGATAGTTTGTTTTTTTAGTCTCATTTGCGTATTTTGTATTGGAAAAAATTTAGCTGCTACTCCGGTTGGAGGCTCCTACTCCCTATATAGCGATAATAAATTGTCTCTAAATATTTTTAGTGGCTTTATTTAGTGACACTAAAAATGTACTGTTAATAATTGTCGTTAAAAGTGTTAGGAGAAAAGTCACTAGAAATATTTAGTAACTATTAATTGTCACTATACATAGGATTGAAGGAAGATTCTTATAATCCGGGTAGAAGTCAAAATTTATTCTTTTGTATTCAGGAGGTAGCCTTGGATGTTTTGCCCATACAAATTCAGCAAAATTCTAAATACAATCATTTGTTTCATCATGACATTTTTCTCTTTACAAGCAATCGAAGGATATATGCTTCGCTGTATTTTCTCAATCTATCACCCTTGAAACTTTTCTGTTGCAGGTGGATTTAAATAGCGAAAGAAAGAAACTTAGGCTTCGTTTGACAAACCTTTTTTTTTTTTTTTGTTTTCAGATTTAAAAAAAAATAAAAAATTAAAGAGCAGTTTAATTTTTTTTGAGTGTTCGATAACCCAGTTTTTTTTTGTGGTGGTTAGGGATGGTAATAAAATCCGCAACCGGAGGATCTCCGACCCGCTCCGATAGGAGCGGGTTATGTTGACTTTGACCGGGTCACGGAGCGGGTATGGTATTTTTAAAAAAAACCCGCAGCGGGTTAGGGTCGGGTATGATATTCTGCCCAACCCGCCCCGTGATCCAATCCGACCCGCACCCGCCCCGTGCTCCGATCCGACCCGCACCCGCCCCGGTATACATACCCTATACAATAATTAATCCTAGCCGTCCATCATGTAATATATATATATATATATATATATATATATATATATATGCTTTTGTCCTAAACCAAAGCCCTAGATCTTCTATCTCTCTCTCTCTCTCTCTCACTCGGCGCTCTCTTCTTTTGCAGACTCCAAAGAGACACCGGCCGCCGCTGCGACGCTGCGTCTTCTCTTCTCTGAAATCGATCCAAAGGCCACAGCATCTTCTTCGACTCCACTGCCGGCCACACAATCTGAGATCGATCCGAAGGCCCCGCATCTTCTTTGACTCCACCGCCGGCCATACAATCTAAGATCGATCCCAAGGACACCGCATCTTCTTCGACTCCACCGCCAACCACACAATCTGAGATCGATCCGAAGGCCAGCATCTCAGATCTGAAGGCCAGCGCATCTTCTTCGACTCCACCGCCGGCCACACAATTTGAGATCGATCCGAACGCCACCGCATCTACTTCGACTCCACCGCCGGCCACACAATCTGAGATCGATCCGAAGGTCACCGCATCTTCTTCGACTTTGGAAAAACCAACCTACTGTGTGTAGTTTAGACATTAATATCTTTTTTAGGATTTTTAGACATTAGTCTAATGTGTGTAGTTTATTTTTTGTGATAAAGTTTTTGTAATATATGTTCAAAAAGTGTGATATTTTTGCCAAACCAAGCAGAACGGTCGGAGCGGGGCGGGTCGGGTTGGTTTCGGGTTTCTATGTGCTACATCAAGAGCGGGGTGGATCAGGGCTGGTACGGGTATCCTAATTTGACATAGGATCGGTTATGGTATTCTATATACAGAACCCGGTGGCGGGGCGGGGCGGGGCGGGGCGGGGCAATGTTTCATAACTAGCGGGGCGGGTTGGAATTTTATCATATCCGCATCCGACCCGCCCCATTGCCATCCCTAGTGGTGATTTGCGGTGGCGGTGGCTGGTGACTGCCACCGCCAGGCGGCCGACGATGGGACCGTCGTGGTGGTGGTCTAAAAAAAAACCAACACTGAAAAAAAAATTAGTTTTGATTTAAAAACTGAGTTTTTAAACGGAACGTAAAAAAATAGTTATCAAACGCAATTTTTTTCTAATTTCTAAAATTGAAAAAAAAAAAGCTGTGTCAAACATGCGTTAACCTTGCGGTGGCTCCGTCAATTCAGCATCGGTTAGTGGCCTGTCCTTGGGAACATTACGTGCCGGAACTAATGCAATCGCCACTGAAGCCGCAGAAACAACCTTATAGCACACAGTTTTGAAGCCTATATCGGTTGCCAACTCGGGAATCCAGTGAGCAGCGTCGTAGAAAACCATATCGGGTTTCAAGTCTCGCAGAGATTCTTCGACTTGATCGCGCATCAGGTCCATCGCGGTGGCAAGCAGGCCATTGAGGAATATCGGTATCTCAGAAGCGGTCTCGGTGCCATGAGGGAGGCCTCCCACATGAGGCACAGCCAACCCATGGAGGGTGATGAGGTCGGGGTGAAGATTGTTATCTTGCAATTGAAATTTAGCCTTCTTGGGCAACAGGAATGAGATCTTATGACCTCTTTGAGCAAGCTCGTTTGATAGATGAAGGAATGGTGTCATGTGTCCCATGGCCAACCATGGGAACATGGCCACATGGAATTTGGAACCCTGCGGCTGAACCATTGTTTGTTTCAGGTGTGTGTTGTTTAACCACAGACTGACTGCAAGAACTAGTAAGGCAGCAAAATTTATGCATGAGCTAAAGGAGGACTGGTGGTAATTATTAAAGTGTATTAATGGACATGATGGTACAGGACGACTGATTTATAAAGCTGCGAAACAGGAGGGATAGTTATGGACTTGGTCCTAGCCAAAGAAGTAAGGTGCATAGACAGTGAGTCTCACTTTCAAATAGGACCTACTTTGCCGTGCATATATTGATTAGTAAAACTAATGACCCGTGCAAATGCTGAAATGCATTATGCATGGAACACGATATAATTTTGTTTTACTGTCAATCATGTACTTTGACATAATATAATTAACTCTAAATTCTAAAAAGAAAAAGAATGAGTTTCAACATATACTATATAAGCTAATAAGTATATACATTTTAGTCATAACAATTGACTTCATTCAATTAAATAAAAAAAATTTCAAATAGATGATTAGAATCTTATTGACAATAATTGTTATTTTAAAAGATTAAAATAACTTTGCCAAAATGTTAATTTTTATCTTTTTTTATCCTTGATTGTTTTGCATATATAAATCTAGTCAAACATATTTGCATATCATATGCCTCATGTATTGCCTCATATAATGAAAGGACAGTTTGTGTAACTAAAGTGTGTTTTGTCTAATTCTTTAGACTTGGTATATCTTAAAATTATTTAAGTCAAACATGTATAGCCCAATAATAGTACAATTGAGAACTTTGTAGTAGCACGTGTAAGCAAACTGGTTAAACTTTGAAGACTGCGTGCATCTTTACTTAAAGAGAACTTTCAGATTTTTGTGCGTAGATAGAAAATCTTGTTCTCAAAAGACGCCCGTTTAAAGAAAATTTTTAGAGTCCTAGTTTATACATGAAATTTACGAACTTCCATGTTTCAACTAAACTTAGCATATCATTGTTTCATAAAGTTCATTGCTTATTCGATTCTAGTATTGGTATTATTTGTCTAGTACTAATACTACTACTACTACTATCCTAGCACCTAATTGCCACCGATTCCTTTACCCTTGTCAACAACTATTTTCTCTACCATCATCATTGCAGTTGCCACTACTAAACATTTTTGTAACCATAACCGATTGCAATGCCTTCGCATCGCCACCACCAATTAGTACAAACGTCTACTACAAACAATTTCACATTGTCAACAACGACCACTACTACCACTTCCATAATTACCATCCTCACATCCTATCCATTGCTTCCATCTTTACTGTCACCATCAACCCACCCTTAACTATCACTACTGCATACGCCACATTGCATCCACCATGTTGGTACCACTTACAAAGTTTGTATTTGTACCGTGAAATAAAAGTTGTCTAAAATCTTATCCTCCTTTCCACTTCCTTTTATTCTCAAACTAATTCTTAGCTTGTCAAGAGTATTCCCAATAATTTTCGATTCTCTTATGTAATCTAATCTCAAATATAATTGGTTCAAAACTGAATGTAACATGTCAAACTTAAGTTTAACATTGTTTAAAATTTTAAAATCATGGTAAAGCTTATGACAACGTATAATTTTCTCAAACGTTACCATTAGCAATCTTAAAAGACTTTCAAAAATTAAAATGAATAATAATTATGCCCTGAAGTTATATACCCGTAAATTGATAGAGGTTATATATCTGTAACCTCATGGAGTTAGAAACACGGTATTTACCAAGAGTAATTAAAAGTGAACAACTTATATTTAATAAATAGTCTCCGGAGAATCTTGAGGATAAGATCTCTAGAAATAATTTATTTAACTTACCTCTGGTGAGTTTTAAGGACCAAATTAATGTTGCAAATGTTTGATGTTAGCAATAAAGCCTCCTTTAACAATGGAGATAATAATTTATAAGTAAAGCAATTAACAATATAACTAAAACTTGCAAAAGAATATTTGTTCGTCCAAAAAGTTGCACATATGAAATTCAATTTTTAGTCAATCTCTAAGAACTTAAGATCCTCCATATAAGAACTAAAAGGTGGTAAAAACACAAGAGAAAAACAAGTTTATATTGAACTGTGTCAACCGAATACTGTATTGTGTACACACTATAGTAATTGTGACTTTCAGATCAGATCTAAAGCAAAGAAGTTTGCATCCATGACTAGCGATATATATATATATATATATATATATATATATATATATATATATATATATATATATATATATATATATATGGGGGCCGATCCACACCCACCGGTGGAGAAATAACATTTTCTCCACCGAACCGCAGGTAAGAGCAGCGGTTGGGCCACGTGGCGCAAAAGGTGTACGGCCACCGCATTAATGGCAAAAAAAGCACGAGAAATGACACGAGAAACGATGAGAAAATGGCGAGAGAGAAAAAGGACACCAACCGCATGCACAACCAGCGGTTGGCATTAATTTGCCTGCCACGTGGCGTCCCCCACCCCTGCCACGTGGCCCAACCCCATGGCCCCTGCCACGTGGCGTCCCCTCCCCCTGCCACGTGGCCCAACCGCCGGTACCACCCGCGGTTGGTCCCCTCCCTCTGCCACGTGGCGTCCCCTCCCCCTGCCACGTGGCCCAACCGCCGGTACCACCCGCGGTTGGTCCCCTCCTCTGCCACGTGGCGTCCCCTCCCCCTGCCACGTGGCCCAACCGCACCTACAACCCGCGGTTGGTCTCCCGCCCTGCCACGTGGCGTCCCCTCCCCCTGCCACGTGGCCCAACCGCTCCTACAACCCGCGGTTGGTCCCCTCCCTCTGCCACGTGGCGTCCCCTCCCCCTGCGGTTGGCATTATTGCCTTCCGTGACCCCACCCCCCTTGCCCCCCCCCACGCGTCACCCCCCTTGCCCACCACCCCGTGGCCCCCACCCTATGTCCTTTTCCCCCACCCGTGAACCCCCTTCCCCCACCCGTGAACCCCCTCTTCCCCCACGTGTCATTACCACCCTACCCCCCACCCCCACGTGTCATTCCCCCCTCCCCCTCCCTGCTGTTCACTCACGGTTCTTCCCTTCCTCTCTCACTTTTCTCTCTATAAAATCCCTCCTCCCCGAATCATTTTTCCACCCTCCTCATTCTCCCTATCTCACCTACATACAAACAAAAAAAATTTACGCTAGAAGATCGGTGGATAACCGCTAGAAGATCGGTGGATTTTTCTTGAAATATATCAAGTTAAAACAAGTAAGTATTTTTCAATTTGTTCATACCAATTGATTGTTTAAATTGTGTTACGCTTAAATTGTTCTTACAATAGTCTAAAATTCGTGTTTAGGGCGTCAAAATTACGTTTTGACAAATCGGGGTATTACATTCGAAAAATTCCAAAATAGCGATTTTTTAGGGCGTCAGAAATAGAATTTTTCACGAATTTATAAAAAATAGCTAGAGCTAGATTTTGCCAAAATACGAAACAGAGACCCTAGTTATTTTCAAAAGATCTGTATCAGGTAAAAATTTCAGATTTTTCCAAAGACTGGAAAGGGGTTAACTGATACACGCAACCTTGTAACTTTGCAGTGTAATTTAAAATATCAAGCCAGCGCGATTTCGCGCGAAACTTTTATGAGAACCCTAGGGTGTTGGGAAGTTCCATTCCCCAGGAATTCGGGCCATTCCGAAGCCGTTAGCTAATTTTTTGGCCGAACGGGCTTTTAAGCGCTCGATCCGGACACCGGTTCGAGATTTTTAGGCGAAAAATCCGTAAAATACTTTTTAGATCAAGAATGAACTCAGGAAGCTTAAAATAGCATTTTAAAGCACTTTTGATATTTTCTGAAGCCAGGGGGTATTTTGGTAATTTGCCACCCCGAGAGGGGTATTTTGGTAATTTTCCCGAAAAAGTTTTTCAACGGACTTTTAAGTCCAGAAATGTAAGTAAAACGCCTGAAATGTTGTTTTGCAGCTGATTGCGGGGCGTAATTGTCGCTAAAGGTGAAAACTTAATTAGACAGTTTTTTCACGAATTTATAAAAAATAGCTAGAGCTAGATTTTGCCAAAATACAAAACAGAGACCCTAGTTATTTTCAAAAGATCTGTATCAGGTAAAAATTTCAGATTTTTGCAAAGACTAGAAAGGGGTTAACTGATACGCGCAACCTTGTAACTTTGCAGTGTAATTTAAAATATCAAGACAGCGCGATTTCGTGCGAAACTTTTATGAGAACCCTAGGGTGTTGGGAAGTTCCATTCCCCAGGAATTCGGGCCATTCCGAAGCCGTTAGCTAATTTTTTGGCCGAACGGGCTTTTAAGCGCTCGATCCGGACACCGGTTCGGGATTTTTAGGCGAAAAATCCGTAAAATACTTTTTAGATCAAGAATGAACTCAGGAAGCTTAAAATAGCTTTTTAAAGCACTTTTGATATTTTCTGAAGCCAGGGGGCATTTTGGTAATTTGCCCCCCCGCGAGGGGTGTTTTGGTAATTTTCCCGAAAAAAAGTTTTTCGGTCCAGAAATGTAAGTAAAACACCTGAAAGGTTGTTTTGAAGCTGGTTTGATGGGCGTTAGGGTGACAATGAACCCCCGGGGGCTATTTTGCTAATTTTACATTACACAAATTTGTGCTTAAAATAACTTTTAGTTCAGGAAAGGGTGTGAGACACCTGAAAAGTTATTTTAAAGAGTGAATTCAGGAAGCTTAAAATCCCATTTCAAAGCACTTTTCAGATTTTTTTTGTCAGGGGGCATTTTGGTAATTCGCATCCCCGATAGGGGTATTTTCGTAAATTTGCAGCGTTAAGTTTTTCAAAGGATTTCTTAGTCCAGAAATGTAAGCAAAGCACCTGAAAGGTTGTTTTGAAGCTGATTTGGGGCGTTAGGGTGATAATGAACCCCCGGAGGCATTTCGGTAATTTGCCGCTCATCGGGGGCTATTTTGCTAATTTTACATTATACCAAATTTCCCGAAAGACGGTGGTTTAAATAAATTTTATTCTTCTTTTATTTAAATTTATGACTTGTTGAGAATGATATAATTTTTATTTTTTAGATTTCAGTATAAATATGGATGCAACTGGAGGAAATAATTTTTGTGAAGGTTCTGATCCACCTTACGTTGGTCAAGTTTTTCAAGCACTGGACGAAGTTGAAGCATACTATAGAGCATATTCGAAAACGATAGGTTTCGGTATTAGAACTAAGACGACTAGAAAACGGGCGAATACAGATCAAATTTGTGCAAGACTATTTGAGTGTCATAGAGGAGCACCGCATGTAACTCCGGTCGTTCGGATCAGTGACGAAGGGACAACAAGACAAAGAAAACGGGACACATTTCCGGGTACCGGCTGCAAGGCCCATGTGTATGCAGTACACCGAAAAAATGAAAACCATTGGGTTGTCACAGGAGTGGAGTTGAGCCATAATCATCAGTTGATGACCCCCAGTAAGATTGGTCAAATTCATCAACACCGAGAAATAAGCGCGGCACACAGACAACTAATTTTTACAATGGCCGAGGCTAAAATTCCACCTTCTAAGATGATGGGGGTTTTCTCAAGCCAGGTTGGGGGGATTGACAAGTTGAGTTTCAACGAAGTAGACCTTCGAAATGAACTTCGTGCTCAGAGGAGAGAGTCTTTCGGTAAGAGTGATTCTCAAACTACACTTGATCTCTTCAGGTCCCTTCAGAGTGAGAATTCTGGATTTTTTTACAGTCTCCAACTGGATGATGAGAACCGCATTAGTACTATATTTTGGGCGGACCCCCGTTCTAGAGCTGCTTACCAAAATTTTGGGGATGTTGTGACGTTTGACACCACATACCGCACCAATAAGTACTCTATGCCTTTTGCTCCGTTCACCGGGGTGAACCACCACTATCAGTCAATCTCGTTTGGCTTTGCCCTGCTTAGGGATGAGACGGAGGAGTCATTTACGTGGTTATTTGAAACGTGGCTTCAAGCAATGTATCATATTCCTCCAAAGACCATCATCACCGACCAAGATCTGGCAATGAAAAATGCAATCGCTAAGGTCCTTCCAGATACTCACCATGGCCTGTGCACATGGCACATAAGCAACAAATATCCCGAACGGCTTCACCATGTATATGCAAACCATCCGTCATTCAAGACTGACTTTAATACATGTGTGAAGAAATCGTTGACGGTAGACGTGTTCGAGGAGAGGTGGGCCACGTTAATGGATACTTACTATTTGCACAATCACGAATGGTTACAATCGTTGTATGAGATCAAGACACAGTGGGTCGGTGCCTACACCAAGAATTTTTTTGCAGCCGGAATGACTACGACCTCGAGAAGCGAAGCTATGAATTCATTCTTTGATGGGTACGTAGGCCAGTCTTCAAGTATAGCGGAGTTCGTACTAGAGATGCAGAAAGCCGTTGACAGGCAATTGTACCGTGAGAGAGAAGCCGACGCGGCTACAGTTTGCAAAGAAAGAGCTATACTACTTTATTCACCTTTAGAGGCTCATGCGGCTCAAGTCTATACCAAGGAAATGTTTCGACAGTTTCAAGAGGAACTACTAAAGTCGAATCAATATGGCATGACAAAGTTGCACGAGTATTCCACCAGAGATATCAAGGTTTATGCTTTGACAAATGTGACGAACTTCGCCAATCCGTGCTCTTCGTCGGCTCCGAGGACCAGACGACATTTTACCGTAGCAGTTTGTAAGGACACCGGGTTGGTTAATTGCAACTGTCAACTGTTTGAGCATAAAGGTATACTTTGTCGACACGCGTTGAGGGTTTTGAGCGCCAAGAATGCTAGTGAAATCCCTCCACCGTATATCTTGGAACGGTGGACGAAGGAAGCCAACAGAGTCCACGGTCACATTCCTTACGTGCCCAATGTTTCAGTTGATTTCGAGCAATCTGAGACGCTGCGATATAATCACCTTTGTAACATCATGCACGGTTTATCAATGGATGCAGCGTCGACATTTGATGGGTACAGGTATCAAGTTGAAGCAGCCGCACGGGATAAGGCTAAGCATGCACAGTTTAGGATGGCATTACCAGAAACTGTGGACACTCCGACTAGCCACGCAACTCCAGGCGGTAGATTCAATCGAGCCAAACAGCCAGTCATTGACGGCACTGACCTACAAGGTGAGGAGGACGACATTTTTGATCCAATTATTTCTCAAACAAAAGGGCGAAAACGAGCAATACGCATGAAGAATCCGATTGAAGAAGCAACGGGTCAAAAAAAATTACGAAAGTGTGCGTTGTGTAATAAGATGACTGATCATGACAAGAGAAACCATTATAAAGTGTTAGGTATCGAACCTGGCAGTATGGTCGAGGAGGACGATGATGAGGAAGAGTGTTAGGGTTAATGTTTCAGTTGTATAAATTGAACTTTTATAATGTTTAAATTTGTGATTTGGTTTGTGCAATCTTTAATTTGTGATTTGGTTTGTGAATTATTGATAGTTTTGGTAACTCCGTTTTCGGGCACACTTTAGGCCCCATTTGATAGCTTCCGAAAAAAGTTGTAATTTTTTTTGTCACTTTTTTTCCGCTCATTGCACTTCAGGCACGCTAGTTAGCCCATTTGTAAGACTTTCGGCGAAAAACGAGACACATTAATTTTTGAGTTTTCCTAGGAAGGGCCTATTCGGGCACACTTTAGGCCCCATTTGATAGCTTCCGAAAAAAGTTGTAATTTTTTTTGTCACTTTTTTTCCGCTCATTGCACTTCAGGCACGCTAGTTAGCCCATTTGTAAGACTTTCGGCGAAAAACGAGACACATTAATTTTTGAGTTTTCCTAGGAAGGGCCTATTCGGGCACACTTTAGGCCCCATTTGATAGCTTCCGAAAAAAGTTGTAATTTTTTTTGTCACTTTTTTTCCGCTCATTGCACTTCAGGCACGCTAGTTAGCCCATTTGTAAGACTTTCGGCGAAAAACGAGACACATTAATTTTTGAGTTTTCCTAGGAAGGGCCTATTCGGGCACACTTTAGGCCCCATTTGATAGCTTCCGAAAAAAGTTGTAATTTTTTTTGTCACTTTTTTTCCGCTCATTGCACTTCAGGCACGCTAGTTAGCCCATTTGTAAGACTTTCGGCGAAAAACGAGACACATTAATTTTTGAGTTTTCCTAGGAAGGGCCTATTCGGGCACACTTTAGGCCCCATTTGATAGCTTCCGAAAAAAGTTGTAATTTTTTTTGTCACTTTTTTTCGAATGCCGTCATATGAAAGGTATATTCGCGCACATTTTAGCGCCAAATTCATAGCATGCGAAAAATTATGTACATTTCTTTTTGGTACAGTTTTTTGTAACATCACAGCAGCTAGCCACGCACGTCAGGATAATGGTAATGAAGGCGTCTAGCTTCATTCTTTTTCAGCTCCCAGGCTATCCTATACCTAAACGTCAAGGCATCCTTCCTAGTCCACGAGGAGTGTTTGAGCACTTCCGAGCGAGCAATGTAGTCCATGTACTTGAGGACGTAAATCCCGCAATCGTGACCGTTATATTGCTTTGGTCGGTCCTTTATCATCACGACCGTCCAAGGGTCACCCTGTGGCCGTCCGCATGCTAGCGAGAGGACAGTAGTCTGCATCCAACAATAAAAACGAGAATCAAGCCTATGAGACAAGAACAATATACTATGAGCCAAGGTCAAAAAATAAATACTAACCACTAAAGTGATGTACTCGTTGTACATCTGTGCCAGCAGCTGTCCAGGCTCGTCCTCCCTTAGGCTATCGTATATGTGAACCGTTCTGAACGCTGGATGGAGAACTAATAGGAACCAGTGGTTTGCATGATGACAGGGTATCATGATAAGGTTCGCATCAGCAGCGGGACATTGATAGTCTGCGTTCATCATGCCTAACACGTTTCGACCTGGTTTCCACTTACTCCTGCCGCCCCCTCGCCTCCATTCTGTGAATTCTCTCACCGTTAATTCCACAAAATGAGTGGGATACATGTTAAGCTTCAGATATTCAGAACGGTTAAAACGTTGCTCTCTAATCCGGAGCAGTTCTATGTAAGCGTTCATGACAAAATTTGAAAGATCTGTCTCCGGCGCCAACGTTCTGATATCCTCATGACCTAGGAATGTCGCAAGGGGAAAGTCTGCTGAATTGACAGGCTCATGCCCGAAGTAGTGCCGGTCGATCCAAGCCATCTTGTCCGACCTCAATGGCTTCGTCGCTTGTCCTTTGTCCGACCGAAAGCTTGGGCGCGAGGCCTGGATTCCTACTTGGGGAACCTGACTCTGGCACTGAGAGTCGTATGCGTTTGGAGGCAAGCGACTATATGGCTCCCATACCTGACTCTGGGGCTGATAGTCGTACGCGTCAGGAGGAGGGCGACCAGACGGCTCCCACACCTGACTCTGGGGCTGATAGTTGTACGCGTCAGGAAGAGGGCGACCGGACGACTCCCACACCTGACTCTGGGGCTGATAGTCGTACGCTTCAGGACGAGGGCGACTAGACGGCTCCCCTTCGTAACCCCGGTACGCAAGACTAAAGTTTTGAACTTCAGTCTTGTACTTCTCAATGGACCTCTTGAGATTGTCAGGAGCCTGCGCGACAAACCAGTCAAACGACTCCAGCTGCTTGAACACCTCAATGCCCTGGTCAACCTAAAAAACATGCATAGAAAATATGGCTAATCATATTTGACAAATGGTCGATAAGGTGCGCAAATAAATTATCAAACAACACTAGCATGACTTACAATGGCCAATGCCCAGAACTGGTCATAGACCTCACGTGGCGCGTACGATGTCTTCTTCACTGGGAAGGGCGATTCACCCTCGTGCGCGTCACCCTGAGAAACCACTGTAAGTATTCCTCAGTACTAATGCCGTCGTGCTTCAGCGATACAAGGCTATCATACGTTTCCTGCCAGGTATTCCACTGGTGCACCTCGTCACCCAACAAAATCAAGGCATCAGCCACCTCGAAGTTCGGCCCTCGACCACCCCTGTATGGCCGCATGTCTACAGCGGGTTTTGGTATCCCTTGTGGACAGCCAGCTTGCTTCATAGCTCGATCGGGCATCTGAAACTCACATTCTTCGAAGTGAATGAGCGGCACCCGAACCAAACCTGCCAGCACGTACGACACCGGAAGTTGCCAACACCACTCATCCAACAGATGCATCACCTTGCCATATGGCTGCCACGTCACCTGGGATGCATCTAGTATCTCTAGTTCCCCCCGATAGAACTTTAGATGGTGGTGAGGGTCTACCCGTCTCCCCTCCGGTTGGTCGTAGGCCCCCAGGCCCACACCCTAGGCCACGTCTCATCGGAATCTACCAACGGTTGTGGACGACCCATGGGTAGCCTCTCGTAAGACCAAACCTGTGAATGCAAACATTATATGGAATTAGTAATTAATCCCGAATATATTGACTAAGGATCCTACCAAGAAAATAAATGCTCATACCTGTAATAGAGTCAGGCAGGCGGCAATGGACTTGGCACCGTTTCTCGTAGCCTTATGCAGTGCTCGATATAGGTGCGCAAGGACAGCTGAACCCCACGAATAGGAGTATACCTCCTCAAGATCCTCCAAGAACACCATATACTTCGGATGCACCGTGTTTTTCGAATGCGTCGGAAGTAATATAGCTCCAATAATATACAGAAGGAATGCCTTCGTATACGTCACGAAATCTTGAGGAGTGTATTCATCCGGTAGCACGCCGTACTGCTCTCTCAGCCATTTAAGCTTGACGCCGTTTGTTGTAAGCGCTGCCCTTGGAATTCCCGGAAAATACTGCATAGCCATATTCGCTATGGATGCAGACGGCACGTTCAAAGTAACGGGTCTGCCGTGACATGGGATTCCAAGTATAAATCCGACGTCCTCTAACGTAACAGTCATTTCACCAAACCGGAAGTGAAATGAGTTCGTCTCGCTCCTCCATCGTTCAACTAGAGCGGATATAAGGCAATCGTCGTGTCGAGACCATTTCCCGGGATCGGTGAACAGGGTTAAATTTTGACGGTGTAATAGCTGTATTTGTTCCTCGTTTAGTACCCACTCTTCAAGGTGCCTTGTGCTTTGAATTGTTTCCAAAACACCCCTATCGACACCGTCAAATACGTGCCTCGCGACGTGGTCATCGTCATCGTATAGGATTGATGTATCATGAGGTCCAGAGCTGAAATTCATACCTTTAAGAACAAAATATAATTATAAACCAACTTAGCGTCCATAATATCCATAATATTTACATTCCAAAACTATAACTGGATCTTTAACCTAGCTTACCAACACATTAGCAATAGTCATTATTTCAATGTATTAAAACAAATCCTCAATTCCCACCACTCCGAACGCTTAATTACGCTAGTTCCCACTGAATTTAGCGCCAACGTGGTTATATAGCAATATATAGCCCGATGGCCCCTACACCTCCAACACCTCAAAACCGCTTTAAAGTCAAGTTTTTAAATGTATTACGTCAATTATATACCAAATATATCAGGAAAAATTTTAAAGGGGGCAAGTTACCAAAACACCCGCTACTTATGCAAAATATCCCCTGGCAGTCATCGCCGGTGCGTCACAAGGTTCAGAACATCTGGAACAAAATAAGTTTTCGGGTGTCTCACACCCTTTCCTGAACTAAAAGTTATTTTAAGGTATGAATTTTAAGCTGGATCCTTCCTAGCAAAATAGCCCCCGATCAGCGGCAAATTACCGAAATGCCCCTGAGCGTTCACTATCACCCCAAAGCCCCCGAACCAGCTTCAAAACAACATTTCAGGTGGTTTACTTACATTTCTGGACTAAAAAGTCGTTTGAAAAACTTGGCACGGGAAAATTACCAAAACACCCCTTGGCGCGGGAAAATTACCAAAACACCCCTACGCGCGCCACGTCAGCTTCAAAACAACATTTCAGGTTTTGTAATTATATTTCTGGACTAAAAAGTCCGTCAAAAAACTTAGCACTGTAAAATTACCGAAATACCCCTCTCGGGGCGGCGAATTACCGAAATGCCCCCTGGCATAAAAAAATATCAAAAGTGCTTCGAAATGCTACTTGAGGCTTCCTGAATTCATTCTTGACATAAAAAGTATTTTACGGAGGTTTCGCCCAAAAATCGCGAACCGGTGTCCGGATCAAGCGCTTAAAGGGCCGTTCGGCCAAAAAAATAGGTAACGGCTTCGGAATGGCCCGAATTCCTGGGGAATGGAACTTCCCAACATCCTAGGATTCTCATAAAAGTTTCGCGCGAAATCGCGCTAGCTTGATATTTTAAAATACACTGCAGAGTTACAAGGTTCCCCGTATCAGTTAACCCCTTTCCAGTCTTTGGAAAAATCTGAAATTTTTACCTGAGACAGATCCTTTAAGAATAACTAGGGTCTCTTTTTTGCATTTTGGCAAAATCTAGCTCTAGCTATTTTTTATAAATTCGTGAAAAACTGTCTATATTTGGCACCCTAAAAAATCGCTGTTTTGGAATCTATAAATGTAATACGCTGATTTGTATAAACCTAACATTGAATTATAAGGAAATTCAAAATACTTACTTGTTGTGACTTGATGTATTTAAAGAAAAAACTACCGATCTTCTAGCGGTTATCCACCGATCTTCTAGCGTAAAATTTTTTGATTTGTATTGTTATGGAGATTATGTAGGTGAGATATGAAGTACGAAGGAAGTTGGTAAAAGATGACAGAGTGCAGAAGAAGGGTTCGGGGGAGGGGATTATAAAGAGAGAAGTGAGGAAGAGAGAAGAAAAAAGACAGAAAAAAGTGAGGAAGGGTGGTTGTTTATGCGGTCAAAGGCTGCTGAAAAAAAAAAATTCGGCAGAAGGACACCACGTTGGGCATCACGGGGGAGGGAAGGACGACACGTGGCATCGTGGGGAAGGACACCAGGTGGGGCATCACGCGGGGGGCGCCACGTGGCAGGGCATCACGCGTGGGGCGCACGGGCAGGGGAGGGGAGGGGGACCAACCGCGGGTTGTAAGAGCGGTTGGGCCCTGCGGATGAGGGGAGGGGACGCCACGTGGCAGAGGGAGGGGACCAACCGCGGGTTGTAGGAGCGGTTGGGCCACGTGGCAGGGGGAGGGGACGCCACGTGGCAGAGGGAGGGACCAACCGCGGGTGGTACCGGCGGTTGGGCCACGTGGCAGGGGGAGGGGACGCCACGTGGCAGGGGCGGGAGACCAACCGCGGGTACCAGGTGCGGTTGGGCCACGTGGCAGGGGAGGGGACGCCACGTGGCAGAGGGAGGGGACCAACCGCGGGTGGTACCGGCGGTTGGGCCACGTGGCAGGGGAGGGGACGCCACGTGGCAGGGGCGGGGACCAACCGCGGGTTGTAGGTGCGGTGGGCCACGTGGCAGGGGGAGGGGACGCCACGTGGCAGGGCCAGGGGACCAACCGCCGGGTGCCATGCGGGTGGGCCACGTGGCAGGGGGAGGGGACGCCACGTGGCA
>JAVXUP010005035.1:0-23065 GCA_033070095.1 Escallonia herrerae | reverse complement strand
TCTCTTTGGTAGTTCGCCAAAAATACGGGTACAATTTCATTAATCAAAGTCAAAGCTATTTCAAATATATTTAGGAAAAGGAAATCATTAGAGAAGTATAGTAAAGATTTTCTTAAGAAAAAGTACCTCAATGTCGTCGTTTATATCCTTTCCACGAACAATTCTTGTCGGACGAGAATATGCTTCAACAACCTTTGGCAAAAGCTCACCCTTAGACAATGCTTCCAGCTGGAAAGATTTATCACTTAGGATTATTTAATCATAATTCAAAAAGTAGCTGCGGAGAAACAATGTCATGTAAACCTTTACAAGAAGATTCAACACTTTTCACCTCAACTTTAAATTTTCTTAAGAAAACCTTGCAATTGTAACTGTAGAAAAACAATGTCATACAAACTCAGTTCTCCACGTTTACAAGCAGATTCAACACTCGGCACTGTTTTACTACATAGAAGCTTCTTGGGACATAGTGACATCTCAAGGAATTAAAAAATTATAATCTTGAAATCCTACGCCAGGCAGCTTTTTAATTACTAAACTCTCTTCATCGCTTGTACTAAATTTAGATCTCAAGAATACTATGATAGGGATGGGAGAAAGGGCATGTCACAAAACAATTTAAAAAAAAAAACTAATGTCACTAAAACCTAACAATCTAATCAACCAAGTTCAGGAATTCAAATACGATGAATGGCTGAAGACATTCATATGCAGTATCCCCTGTTTGAATCGCTAATAAACCTAGGAACGAATATCTACTTACTTTGTATGCCGACTTTGCTGCCAGATAAGGCAGGTTTGCACGCTCTGTCAGAATAGAGCGAACCACTTCTGGACTTATTCCCTTATCAACCTGTCATGCACAAGACAGCGAACAAACAGGATATCATTTCACCCTTTGGCCTGAAAATACTGCACACCATATTTTACACGAAGCACGAGATCACATCTTAACCAACGCACTAGAATCCAACGCTTGTTATATTGTGTTTGTTGTGAATGTTAAAGAGTAAAATAAGTGACTTCGTAACATGAACCCTACTATCTCTCATTAAGGTCTTGGAACCAATATATTACTTGTCAACTCTCTAACCAGGTTTAACAAAGATATTGCAGTATTCGTGACACAAAAGGACAATTATTTCACCGTTAATTAAGGATAAATATCATGTCCACCAAAAACCTCTTGGGTTTCATCATTAACTATTTCTGCAACTTCCAGCATTGATGTATACAAGCTAAGAAGGTTATGATAGAGACACATGCGGGTTCAAACAAGACAAAAAGGAACTTGTATATGTGGAAAGATCCATCCAGTTAAGAAGAATAGATTGAGCCAAGCATCAAGTTAACACTACAGCTTAAGGAAAAGGCGGAAAAAGAAAGAGTCAGTTCCACGAACAACTGTCTGAAGGATGATTACAAAACATCGCAGTCCCACTGTCACAGGAGACGAGCAACCATATGGCCTTAAATGATGAAATAGCTCAAACATGACTTGGCTTTGAGAGCAGATCAGTCGATTTTACGATTAAATGACCGACAAAGAAATGTGTAGATAGCAGATGATACCATGTCTAAACATCAAAAAGCAACGTAAAACACAGGAGGCCAGCAACCCAAACATGGGAAATTCTTCCCAATAAAGTTTGACCGCTGAATGAGGCTTCGAGAAAGTTTGTTGGAGCCTAATCAACTGGTTCACCTCTTTCAATCGGGCAGACTTGACTCAGTGCACTGGCAGAACATACTACTCTTGCAATTCTTTTTGACAAATAAGGTGGTTAATGTACTTTTAGGGAAATAGTTAATGGAATCCCCAGTTTAAAATAATTGTAGAGAATTCTACATCATCAAAGAATCTTCATCAGTTATTACAAGGTAGACATTGTCACACCTACTAAAAGAGGTGGGCGATATGCCCATTTTAGCAAAGAAACTATTTTAACAGTCCGTAAAGATGAGAGATAATTGGGCAAAGTTATATCAGGAGAAAACTTCAACGATACTGACAAAGAATTTGTTGGCAATAAAGTCACACATACCAGAAATTGCTCTAATCTCCGTGTCACAAATTGATGTACCTAAAGCAAGAGAGGCAGTATTTATGATTTCATCCCTTGAAGTACGACGACATTATTACTAGGTAAAGCAGATATCGGTATTTTAATAACCAAGCTACAATACCAAGGGTGAGACTTGGTGCAAATTATAAGGTTCCCCAATTGTGACCTTAGAGGTCAAGGGTGCCAAAAGGCTCCCCATAAATGGGAGAAAGGTTTCTTACACCTAAGCCTTTCCAGAACCTACCACGTCAGGAGCCTCGTGAACTGGGCTGGCTTCTTAGCATATGAAACAGTTTAACGTGCTACCAACAAATTTAAATGCCTTCTAAAGCAGCAATAAGGCTCTCCTAAGCACAGTACAGCCTCCAATTTCAACAGAGTCATGAACTTCAAAATTACTTTCTTACATCATCTATTGTTCTGGAATCTACTTTTATGGGTTGGACAGCAGCAGCAAGTCCCATAACATGTCTGACATCCAAGTTTCTCTTGTTATCCACCAACACTTGGACCTACACCAAACAAATGCAGCATTTATATGATGGCACTGACCGAACTCCTTACAAGTATTTTAGGATCAGTTAACATACAAGACCATAAGAGATTCTTCGCAAACCAAATGGATCACTAGAGGAGCTTGGCTGACAGCCAGCTGCATACAAGCCAACAAGGCTATCTAACCTGCAGAACATATAGCATACTGTGAGATAGTCTTCCACAACGCAATTATTTGACAGAAGATTTGTCCATGTTGAGATTCCTTAACAATAAAAAACTAACAGGACGCAATTCTAAGCCATTAGGATAGAAAACAAAAAAAGTAAGAGGAACATAGATTACAAAAAGTTCAGAGGAATTATAATCACGTAGAATCACAAATAATAAACGTGAAATTGAGGCAACATAAAAGGAACCAATAAAAAGAATCATGACAAGAAGAAACAAGAATTAAATTTGGCTATGTTCTAAGCACAGTCTAAACAGGAAGAAGGAACAGGAGTATTTAAAGAAAACTAAAATAACTATAAAAAGACTTATATTTTTTATTATTATAAGTAGATAAAATCTTTAGAAAACCTTCCTGACTTTAGTTCATGAACTAATTGGTAGCCACTCACAATTACACAACATAATTCTACACACTCCGCAGGATAAAAATGACAAACAATTCTAAAACAGCCAAATTCTAAATTTACCAACTACTGGAGATGATTTTTGTCCTTTAAAAGGTATTTGCCCAAGTGGGGACAAGAACATGCCAAGATAATTCCATGATTTACCATATTTTCCGAATTCTAGTTAATCTGGTAATTTTAGTTTCTAGCTTTACAGATTTCATCTGCTGAGGCAAACAAGAAATTCAATCTGGGACAAGATTCAAATAATATTTCGAATGAGAAATTGGACATTGATTACAGTAGATTACTGTGAAATGTTTACCATGAGAGTCCTTTTTAAACCTCGAGAAGTGAAGAAAAAAAGGTACAGAGCAGGAAAGCCAAAACCAATCTTGCAGAAATATATCTCATATAGCACAAGAAGTTTTTGGTCAAAATGAGAATGAGGGCATGGAAGAAACAATCCAGGGTGAGGGACAAGAAGCTTGTGATAAGTTGTTGTTTAGACAGAAAGTACAAAAAAATGATGACAACACTGTAGAAGAAGAGCTTTTGGAGGGGTTGTAAACAAAAAGCAATTGGCAACAGGAACTACAAAACAAGTTCATAAATCCATGTTTCATATGCGACTATCCAATCTATGGAAGATAAAAATGGTAAACAATAGCACGTGCTATACAGTCCAAATCTTAGTTGCAGGGAACTCCTAATATGGTCACGTTTCTCTCTCGGAAACTCACTTTTGCGATCCCAAGTTAGGAGCTCCATAGGATCTCGTCCCAAACTAATATGGGAACTCGATCCCGTTAGCTGGATAGAGATGCATGGAACAAGTGAGAGAGTACCTGAAAATCAAGCCCTTTTGAACTCAATTCCTTGTTTCTCTCTTCCTTCAAGTCCTTAAAAGCCTCCTTGTCTGTTGTTGCTAGCTATGTAAACTATACTAAACAAATGATAATACTATTTACGCATTTATTTATTCAAGCCGCTCCCAACCTCAAATTCTTCTTGGTGCTTACGCTCCCCCGCCCCCGTTCCCCCGCCCCCGCTTTGTGCAACTAAGGTCCAAATAACAAATTACAAGAATGAACGCTTGATGATATAGGGGCTGCAAGTGGGTACAGAAATCAATGTCACCACTTATAAAGGTAGTCTTTACCTTCTGATAAAAGACATCGCCAAGATGGATTAGTGACTCAAATTCATGTTCGAGTCCGGTTCGTCATTAGTCTCTAATTCGCTTCCTCTCCATCTCCGCAAATTCCTTAGTTGATCTACCGTCTTGCAATTCAATTGTTATCATTAAAATTAGAGCCCTTAAAGCTGTTTCTCACTCTTATCGCATGCTTGCTTCCATATTAAATTGATTCGTAATTCTCCGCATAAAATTGCCTAATCCCGAAATGGGTCTGAAGCGCTGAGCGGGAATTTGGGATTTGGAGTGAACGGCATTATTCCGATTGGTCCCAGCACTCACTGTCAATCTTAAACTGATTTGAGACCCTAACCTTTAATTTTACGAAATTTGATTTATTTTTCTCTTTTTTACAAATCAATTTTCAGATAGTTTTAAGAATAGTGGCTATTTTTCTGTGATCATGTGGAGAAAAAGGGTATATTGCTTACCTTTTTTGGAGCCCAAATGAGTGGAGATATGAGAGCTTGAAGTTTAGGCCACGGAGGAACTTCCATTAGGATTTCGATTGAAAAAGACGAGCAGTCACATGACACTTTTTTAATGGTCAAGGTCGTCGTGTTAAGAAGAAAAACAAGGTGGTCAAAGTTATCAAGCATGGGATTTGTCCAAGTTGCTTTTGGTCTATCATGGAATGGGTGTGCAGGGGGCGAACAAGGCACTCAATCTTCTGGGCAGTGAGTGTGGGTGTAGTAGGCTTGTCATTGGTCTATCTTTAATAAAAAATGAAAACAGCATCTGGCATAGTGGCACTTGTTTGGCTTTCTGCTTTTGACACTTATTGCCTCGTCCATGATCGGCGCAAGAGTGCTCGATCACCAAGAGACTCTTCGGTGGACTAAATTTTTTACCCGCATCCTACAAGCTTATAGCTCTCAGGCTTTGGGACCAGATAAAATGATAAATGCTAATTTTACTGCCAAAAAAGTCACGGAAGAACTTAATATGGACCTAAGCATGCCATAAAAGCGAGAAGGAGTCTCAAAGGCTCTGATTTTAATGATAACAATTGAGTTGCAAGACATTACATGAACTAATGGATTACATTGCGGAAATAGAGCAGAAGTGAATCGATACCCACATACGAACCGGACTCAATCTACGTGCTTTCGCGAATCCGTCCTTCTTCCACAATGTTCGTATCATGTCTCCACGTGATTTTCATCAGTGAGGCAAATTATGAGAACCTACACCACGGGGACCACACCACAAGTCCCAGGGTTCTATACAGGAAAGGCTAGAGAGGGGGATCTGTTTCTGGGCGTGAGAGATAAGAGAGTATCAGTTTCCAGAAAACTGATTTCCTGTGCACACACCCTAACATTATATTTCCTGTATATCTGAAGTGTACATTTTCATAAATCTCTACAAGTTACTTATGACGGAAATCAGCAATTGACCTGATTCTTTTTTTAACCACGACTTCAACATAACATATAGATGGAGTCGGGTTGTTCTACTCTGATCCAACTTCTAACACTTCCCATTATGCTTTATTTGCTTCATTCCTGATAACTTATACTTCCCAGATCTACATATTCTACACTTAATCTACTCTGCTGACCCATTAATATTACATCTTTAATTTAATTGCTTTTTGACAGTATTCCAGAACCACATACCTTTGCATGGAAGTCCTTTCCCTCTAAATTCTCCAATGATCTCTTCAGCCTACGTAGATAGACATCTTACTCCACAAACCTACAAGTAACTACTAGTCCACTAATACTCAAATTTTATATAGGCCCCACTGTCCTTTGAGCAAGAACTGATGCTCCATTTTTATTGCACCCTGTTATTTTCGAACATCTTAGTTCCTCTATCATTCCCCTTAGATTATTTAAAACACGTATCCAAAGAAGACAACAGTATTCAGATCACAGAACCTGTGAACACGGTTTAAATAGCACCAGTCTGGTGTTTTATACATTTTCAAAGAACAACGAGCATTTTGAAGTCATTCATATCGTTCTAAACAATGAGATACATTTTTCGCATAGACTTGGAAGCCTTGAAAACATGCTTTTATTTGTACTTAACCTGTCAGCGATTGACAACACAGTCCCTGCATCAGTTTTTGGAAGTACATCTCCAGAGAATCGCGGAAGTGTTATCTCAAATAAAGCCTCTGAAATCTGATACACAGGTATAATCAAAATAAGAAAGAACGAGAGACAACAGCCAAAATTCATTCTCGACAGAAATTTGTGGCACCAAGGAAATAAAGCAGCCAACAGATGAATAACATAAATAAACCTATAATAGTAACAGTATATTTGCTGATACCCGAAAAGTTCAGAAAGCATTTAAGGTGACTTGATACATGGTACATTCCAATTAAGGAAAACTTGACCATCCCAGAAGTTTCTTCTTTGCACCATCTTTCTAGTTTTAGGAAAGTTAAAATCATGACTAATGAAGGTGTCAACAGGGGCAATTTTGCGATTACCTATGACTTGGAAGTATGAGTGTCACCCCATGCATGTCCAGATCCATAAAAATAAAAAAAAATATGGTATTGGAAGTCGACTAGCTCAAGCTAAATTCTTTTACCAGCATTTAGTCACTCTTTGCAGTGGAAACCCAGAAAACAATTTTAATGGTAGTAGTACTACTCTCATGTATATTAACAAACTATTGCCTAAACAATGGACACGGCTCTTTTGGGGCTCAAGCCCAACAAACACTGATATTACTTTATCTTCCATTGACGCACATTAAGAAGGTTGGTGAAAATAGTAAATCAGCCTGTTACAATGAAGTTCGCAACAAAATTTAGCCCCACATCCCCCGAAAAGGATCCATTCGCAAAATTTAGACAAATATGTGAGAACACTAAAAGTAATTGAGGACATTAAGCTTAATAGTAAGGTGAACAACCTGCTCTGAATAGCCATCTCTAAGAGCGTAGTGACGAGCCATTATTCCAGAAAGGGAAGTAAATTCAGTAACAACAGCAGTTGCGAGGTCTGACATAGCCAATGATGCAGCATCCCTAAGAGTTTGGAGCTCATCTTCACCAACTCCTAGAGCCAATCCTATTTCAGCGACAATACTTTCGAGGCGTATCATTTTGTCCAACATTGTTCCAAGCTTCTCCTGTTGTGTTTCGTTTTTTCACGTTATAAGGATAAGAAACTATGATATAAAAGAGTATCTAATAGCCCTAAATTACAATGACCATCAGCAGTAAGAAAATATGGTGTCCTTTGTATGTGCTAAGAGAGTTTAGCATAACTACACTACTGTGACCCAGTTATTTCCTGGTGACCCAGTTATAACATTTCCCGTTAAGAGCCTACAGCATCTGACACGATTCATACACCGGAAAACTTACATGGAAAAGAATTCCTTTCAGTCCATTTCGGAACTCTGAGAACTTTTTACTAGTGTCCAGCTTATAGAAAAACTTTGCATCTTCATACCGAGCTCTGCACACAAAAGTAATATATATGGTCCAGCCATAGACGAAACTAGTTAAACAATTGGCACATGATTTCCAGTAAAAATCTAACTCTGTACCCAATATCTCTTGATGTCACTTCTAAGAAGATAAGAACTTTTGCTCAACAAAAATATATCTAAACAACTCTGTAAAACTTAGCACATATTACTGTTTTCACAACAGTTGAAATAAGGAAGTCCATAACAACCTTAATACAGCTTCATTTCCTTTCTTCACAACTGCCTCATTGATTGTTCCATTTGCAACCTGGAAGGAAATCATGTCTCCTCTGGTCACTAGTGTATACTATTACCTTTCCTAAGCTCAATCGTTTTGCTACAAAGGAATATGTAGGACGATTAGCATGTCTTACAGAAATAAAGTATGGCAATAGTTGTCCATTCCTATCAGTCATGGCAAAATACTTCTGGTGCTTTTGCATAACCTACATGATAGATGAATATTAATTATCAACTCAAAGGTAGGATTGGCTCATAGAGGCAACATTACTTACAAATCATATTACCTTTGTCAATCTACACCGAGAAACGGGAAAGGTGCAATTTTACATCAAAAAGACGGTTAATTTTCATTGAGATATTTACAATGGTATGATATGAGTTCACCTGAAGTGAATGAACCATGCAGAAACTGATTCACGAAGTTGTAGGTCGATATAACTTAGTGTGGGCAAATTTTGACAATATTTCTGAAGCTAAGATACACTTTTTTAAGGATTGTAGTGTTATTCAAGAAAGGGACCTTTGCAAAATTACTAGGAGGTGTAGGTGTACCATTTGGAACATGATCAACCACGCAACGTTAAAGTATGCCATAAATGTGAGAAGAAAAAACCAAAAACAAAATCATCACCCTAACAACTTTGAGAGAGAGAGAGAGAGATCAATATGATATGGACCTGGGGACATACAAGATGAAATAGCAATAGGAAGTTAGTCCACTAAGAAACAAAAGAAGATGATGTGGAGGAATGATCTAGTAACTGTAAGATAAGGTGAGGGATCTTATAAGCTTGCAAAGAGAATGTTCAAGTGCCAATAGATACTTAAAGCAATGTCAAATGGCAACCAAGAGTTTAACAACTAATCTATGCAATAATATATATACGACACACGCACGCGCACAAACAAACTCAAAAACACATATATTTATACATCATACAAGCTCATATGAAAAAAATAAACGTATTCATATGCAAAGTAGGGATCACGTGCCATGATGATCTGGTCAAAGTAAATGGGAGAGCTTATCATTGTAATAAAAAATTAAGGCCCTCTAATATGAGTTTTTCTAGTTTACAAAAAACTTGGAGAATTGGGGAAAACAAAATTTTCGAAAGTCAAAAAAGCCTTTCACACCAACGTGATTACAAGAAGGGTATTTGGGACAAAGAAGCTTTACCTCTAACCACCTACGTGCTTTCATGTATATATAGATCAACCAAGACTGCTGGCACGGCATAGCCTGATGCTTCGCACTTTGCATCGACAATTTAGAAATACTCTAATGATGAAGTGGATGGGCATTCGCATCCTTGCACTTGAAGTTAAACGTTTTATGAGATGCAATGTAACAACACACTTGCACAGCCCAGCTTTCAGCATGCATAATGATATACAAACACACAGGCAGCCAAACTGTGTGATATCCCAAATTGGATAGAGGATGAGATGAGATTGGCCTTATAAGACCCTGCCAAGGATCTCATGAATACCGAGGCATTGCCATGTAGTGCAGTCGTAGACCTAGGTCCATTACAAATGGTATCAGGGCCGACTCTCGAAAGCTCTGGCTGGCTAATCAGTCGGTTGGCAGAGGTTGGGACACGGGAGCTAACTCGAATGGGCCTAATCCGACTGGGTTGTCATTATTATCCAACAATGACTAGAGAGGAAGATTCTGGGCTATGCATGACTAAGATTGAGATTGGGCCTTAAGAGAGAAAGATTCTGGGCTGTGTATGGCTAAGATTGAGATTGGGCCTTAGTGAGGACGGTAAGGCATAAGGAGGAGAGATTGTAATATTCCACACCGAATGGGGGATAATATGAGATTGGCCTCAAAAAGACCTTTGGCAAGGATCTCATAAGTACCTACTTTGTGAGCCCTTTCGAGGGAGGTATTGCCCTGTGGTCGGGCCGTGAACCTGGGTCGTTAAAACACTTACACATGCGCGCGCGCACGTGCAGTGACCAATTGATTATCTCCAAACCACCACCAACGTTGTTTCATATTTCTCAAACAATGGCTGACATTCCAAATGCCCATATGATTGGACTGTGGCTTAGAGGAAATAGGAGGCAGAAAAAAGAAATCAAAAGAGAAGTATCCAATAGATTTAAGCAAGGGAAGAGCTGTACATACACCAAGTATATTTCGAAATATCTAATAGATACACCAAGTGTTTGGACCTATTTCCGACTGCTGTAGTTTCTAAGTGTACTAAGGCATACAATCAAAATGCCAGACAAAATATGCATGTTTAGATATGTAAGGCTTCGGGATTCCTAATCATGATGTTAAAATAATGATGAACTAGTGCAGAATGAATACAATGTGTACATCTTAGTTGTTCCAAAATTCTGGAGAGTAGAACGATTTACAGAGGATCCACAGATAACTCATCTAGAACAGCTGCAGATTCCTCTTTCTGACAAGTGCATGTATATCCAGTTGACTACAACGGGGGGAAACAGTAAAATCATAAAGAATTGGATACCTTACCATTATTAGAAGATCTTTTGGAAGCATTAAGAAGGACTCTTCAAACTTCCCGAGTACTGGAACAGGTGCCTCAACAAGATTTACAACCTAAGTTCGTGAAAAAAGATGCTTTTAGATCATTCTCGATGACAGAAAATCACCAGAACACAAACTTGGATTGTTACCTCATCAAGTATACCACTATGTAAGACAATAGATCCATCAACACCTTCTGCTAAAGAGCTGGAGCGCTCCAAAATTGTTTTCTTCCGTTGCTGTAATATATCAGTCCTCATAGATACTAAGCTTTTCAAATTTCTGAGCTAATTGTGGTTCTAAGAACTAGAAGAAGATTATTACAATTACCTCAATGTCAATAGAAATTCCAGCATGTTGCATTACATCGACATAAGATTCTGCACTCTCTATCTGCAAACAATTTGGTAACTATTGAATAAGTAGACTAGCATATTTTCTAAGACTAAGAAGATAAATTACATGGATGAAACTACAACTATCAATTGCAAAGCGCAAATACAAACTAAAAAGGATTAAAAAGATCGTTGAAGCCAGGAAAGGAGATAGATCACAAAATAGCATAGACAAGGCCAGTTACACCCCAATATAACTATTAGAAGAAAAACGGAGAGAGTCGATGCACATATCGTCAAACTTCATGCCCTACCCTTAGAGTAGCTGATGGAGTATTTCGAAGGCCATGAGATGTATTTCCACTGTAAATGGTCATTAGAAATGTTAATGAGAGCAATAGAGCATCATAAATTAAGCAAACAAAATGAAGATCCTGATGCTTGTCGGCATGGACAAGGAACAAGTCGATAGCAAATCACACAAAGAGGCAGCAGCAATCTGTAAAACACGTCAACGTTGCACAAACTATGATTAAAAATCATTCACAACATGCTGTTATTCTCAATATAAAATCACCAGCATTTGCCCAACACGCTACAACCAACCCTACCAAATGGCTATATAGCATCAAGTCAGAACTCAAATTTGGTCAGTAGTTTTAAGTATAACGTATTCAATATGGTCATTCTCTCAGATGATCAAGTTTCAACAATTAGCATGCTTTTGCTTATCAAGATAAAAAAAATACAGTGCAAGTAACAGATCGCACCTTGCGTTTAAGGGTTTCACACAAACATGTCAGGCCTGAGAACTTTTGTAATTCTTTTATAGCAAGAGACAGCAAATATTAATGCCAAAGGGATTTGTTTGCTTGGGAACAATGATACAAAACCCACATGAGTCTGTAAGAACCAGAACCCCTCAATTTCATAAGTATTTATCATTGAACACTACTCAAACATTTATTTTAGCAACTGCTGTTTCAGCACTAAATAAAAAAAATTAAATACAAAAATAGCACATGCCATCATCAAACTAGCAAATTTTCTATTGGGACAACCAATTTGAGTTTAGGTATGCAACATTGCCACCTGGCCTCAAATAAAATACTAATAGACGCCATGTGCACGAGGCTCCCAATATAGTGGGCTCTGGGGAGGGCAGATTCACACAGCTTTACCTTCAATTTTATGGAGAGACTGTTCCTTCATTTCATACCGGTTTCACCTACGCTCACCCTCCTAGTATATATGTAGATCATAGAAGTTGTGACAAGAAAATAGAGAATATGAAAAAGGAGAAAGCCTCACCCTCTTAGTATCTATGTAGATCATAGAAGTAGTGATAAGAAAATAGAGAATACGAAAAAGGAGAAAGCCACAGAACCTAATACTTGCCTCAAGACACCCGCAAAAATTAGGGGAACAACTAAATCTCCATGGAGGGCCAAAATCCACCGAACAGGTCTGCTAAACGTCACCTAGAAGATGAAAATCATATTGTTTATCCAACCATAAATTCTGAGTAAATAAAAGGATAATGACAAATATAAGTGACGAGGTATGTAAAAGAGAAAATTTGCTCTGTTCTTTTCTTTTTTAGCTTTTTTATTTTAATCATACTGACAATAGAGAATGAGCTTAGAACTCTCCACTCCATGGTTTCCCAGACCATCATTAGCCAAAACATCATCTTGTTATAGGTATATTAGAGGAAATTAGCATTACTAACTTTGAATTCCTTAAACAATATTGAGTAGAAAATCATGCAAGGGTTATAATTTCTTCACATTCCAAAGGAAGGACCACAGAGATGATCATTTGCACATAACCATAACTAGGATGATTACTCCAGCAGAAGGTTCAAATGCATTAAAAGGCAGCACACAGTGCACAAATGTTGTCTCCCTCCTGTTTTTTATGTAACTGTTCATTGTACAACTCTCATTTTAACAAAGAGAACTGGTTCAAAGCATGCTGTATCAAAGAGTTATTACTTTTAATAAATGCAACACAAAAACAACAATACCAGTTCAACAATCCATAACAAGGAACTGCCAAAATCCTAACTGGGAAAATTTATATGATATCCACATGTCCAAGCAAAGTAGTTGAACTACGCTACCTCAGAGTTCCAACGCATGGACTTTTGGAAAGATATTTTTGCAATTGAACCCGGCAACTCTTCTGACAAAACCTAGCCAAAAATCACACGAGACGAGGTTTAATAGCACAAAGAAGGCAGATAATTATAGGAAGATGAACCGACAAATGATGAGAGAACACCACAAAGCAATCAATTTTTTACCAACAGCCCAAGTGGTGTGATGCCAAACTCAAGAGTTACATGTCTTTAATGCTTTAATTCATACGACAAAATTCCATTGCTTTGCAAGTAAAAGAAGTTAAAAATAACGAGATGCCAACAGATATATTGTATCAACCAGCGCTAATGCTCAAACTCTTCAAGATGACTATCTGCCTACCGGTGTTCATTTGAACTCAGTGTGTCGCCCCTATGAAGGCAATCAGGCCATACAAGAAGTCTAGAAACCGAAGAGCGGCCCTAACTGGGACTACCCAGCGTCCGCCAATCCCTACTCTAGCCCAAGAGACCAAGCAACGAGCTAGATAGGAGTTGGCAGCCTCGGTGCAGAGCACATATGGGCACAAACCCTGCCCATGCATTAAGGCATGCTGACTCTATAGGTCGACGGGCGTTACAGAAGCCTAAGAAGCACAGGCATAGTTTGAATGAACCCTGATGGCATGTACTACAAAAGCTATGGTCTGAGAATCAGTTGAGAACCTTAAGCATCCCTACAACTAACAAACATTAGGGACAATGTGGAGGATCTAACACCCACTAACTTCGCAAAGCCATTTGTCATCTTTGAATTCCGTTTCAGAAAAGGAATAGATAAAGTAGAGCCCTGAGGAAAATTGTAATAGTATACATATACAAAGGAAGCAAAATACCTGCGAGAAAGGAAAAGAGAGCCCACAAGATGGCTTTCAAGAGAAAAACTGATGTATACCTGAAAAGCAAGTCGTGCAGACTCCACCACACGAGCAAAGATATACTCTGTTTTTCCTGCAACAATAAATACCAAGTGCATCCAACACAGGTGTTCAAATTAGTGACACATTCATATGGAGTGCGTACACTGGTTGATATAACGAAATTCAGCTAAACATGCCATGTCTGATAACCATATGAAAGTGCATCTTTTAACAACCTTTAAATTTGGATATAAGAACTGTTTACAGTCACATGTTGCATCCGTTTCCGTGATAAATGGTTTAGTGCGTATTCATCAAGCGATATATTGGCTTGGGTAGGGGCTAAGCATTGGATTCATCATCTTCACCTATTCTAGGATTACAAAGATACTGCTAATCAGCAATACTTTAATAATACTTTTCACTACTACCTAGACAAGACAGCTAGCACCTTTCCAAACCATAGCGCTAATATACAGGAAGCCGCATTTGCCTCAGCTTTCTTGGACCACCGCCATCAGTCCAGAAGGCTACACACTGAGCAGAGGACTAGGAATTCAAAAGTTGATCATTCGCAAGTATAATGGAGCATTTAAATGAGAACTGAACTAGTTTCAGAGTAACCCATGCAACAAGAGGAACGAATCAAGAGATGTTTGTTGGGGCACGTCAACGTAAAGAAATTGCTTGAAATTTGACCCTGCGGGGTATGCAACTAGACACGTAAGACCAACATGAGGCTATCTCATGACTTCCTCTTGTGATGAATATAAGTACTTCACGCATAAAAAAGCTCCATGCAAAACAGGTAAAACGAGAGATATCTGTGGACTTTTGGTCAATGATCTGTATTTTGATGATAGCACGATGATGACGCTAATATGGCTTCTAGTGCTACAGCATCTACTTGCAGATTGTTTAGCACTTTATATGGCTTGTATTGCTCAAAAGGGGTTCATCAAGCTAAGGCGCCAAGGGCTTTCATCACATAAATCTTTCCTGTGTAACCACTACTCTGAAGGACATCTTTCCTAGGCAACTAGCCCTATTGAGGGCTCTAGAATCAAAGGTATGGCAGGACATAAAACTTAATAAGTTCTTTAAGCCTTGTTTTCAGGGATATATAGGTTCAACCAGTATGATATGTGATTATCTTTTTGTCGGCCAAATCAGTATGTGTGGTACCTTCTTCATAATGGCGTCATTTTAGAGGCTGATATCGAATTTCTCGTGCAGAGTAGACACCCTCGTGTGAAGGTAACCAAGAATGTCCACTTCCATGAAGCTCCTTGAGTAGTTTAATGAAACCGGTATATGTGACTTGATCCAAACCTCAAAATTTTCAGTTTAACCTAGAATCTGCAAATCTATTGAACCAAAAGTTCAGCTTTTGCATCGGTTGATGAGAGATTTAGCCTGTACTTTTGCGGTACCACAAACAACTTGTTAAGATCCAAATGGCCATATGTTCGATTTAACCTATGCCAAACAGGTCCAGCCAATATATATACCTCTTATGAGACAATTTCTCATGAACTCCGAGCCCCTATTTAAGGTCATATGTCCTCCATCAACCACCACATACCAAGGATGCAATCCTTCCTTCTCTACAATCCACCCACAGTCCCATATACCGTATCCGAATATATGATTTTTATATCGAAAAACTAATGGCCATACGAAAGATTTTTTCTTGTTCTCTAGTTCACTCGACTAATCGCCTTTCCAGAAGCTTCTCTTTCATGGCTACAATTCTACCCGACTTGTATGTTTCAGAGTTCTCATCATAAGCATGTGAAAACCTGTATAACATTCCCTTTCAAGTTAATTGCTTTCTCGATCTCCGCATTCCAACACCAGGTCTCTTTACATTGTGGTCTGTTTCCCCTATATATTCTCATATGAGTCTTAACTTACTCTACTGAAGCTACTAGACATCTCATCCACATGAAGTTAGGCAATCAATATTGTGTAACAAGTACCAGAAGGGAACAACAAACCAAGGGCATGGGCTGCTTAAGAAAGCTTCACATAATAAGTTAAAATCTATGTCAGTACCAAAAGTGCCACATAAGTAGTGGAAAACAACTGAGCACTAAGAATCAGATGCCATACAGCGTCTAGGCAGACAAACTTGTTGAAGGACTCCCCAGTAAATAAACCCCACAAAAAAATATAGAAAGCAAAGGCTTCAATTCATAAACTAAGCAAACCAGTGCCAGCTAATCAAACCCATAGACAAATATATCCAAGTCGCAGCATCACAAAAGCCAAGACAAAGAAAATGCTGGATAACCAACATGGAAGACAGGCAAGATCTGAGGTTAACATTTTTTTTTTTTTTGTTGTGGGGGGGGGGGGGGGGGCTAAGGGGTCTAGCCAAGTTCTTTACTCACTTTTCATTATTTTTCTTGATAAAGCAAATAAGTTTCCTTGTTAAGCAAAACCAATTTGCTGATTTCATATAATTAGAGGCCAGGAAAAAGCAAAGCCAGATGCAAAACACAGCCTTAAACAACCGAAGTAGCTGCGCTCTGGCTGCTGAATATATAAGAAGATCACATAATAATATCAGGGAAATCCCATCAAGCATCAGGGACAAACATTGGACATTCATCGCGTACCTAAACAAAAGGCAACTATTGAAGAATCAACTAAGAAAACCAAGAACCTCAAGGAAATATAGATACAAAAGGAAAAAAAATAAACCTGAGGAGATGGCAAATCAAACTAATCAAAGTGATCTGACCAACTACCAAAGTAACTCCAATGGGTCCCAGCAAGTTCTGGTGGTTTTGCGTTCATCTACATACATGGGCATCAACTTAAGATCTGATTTATGAAGCACAGATACAAGTGCAGGTGCGGGTGTGGATACGCGGATACAGCTTTTTTGAAAATTTTAGGATATGGGTGCGGCGGGGATACGGCAATTTTATATATTGTTTTTTAATTATATATATTTAATATTTACTTTCTAAACAAAACAAGAATCATTTAGATTTTACTTGCATGTGACTATTGGGAGCTACTACAATCATTGGGTCTGAAAATGCATAGACCCACTTACATGTGGGCTTGCATGTGTATAATTAGTGGCCTTGCATGTCTTTATAGAGTGCCATGTGGCAAAAAAAGGATCTATTACTATGTCCCAACCCAACCCTGCTTCACAAAAGAGAAGAAAATTGTAACTAAAAGCAAGAACAGGAACAGCTCCCAGTGCCGAGTGGCCTCGCGGAGGTCGCGGGTGGTCCCGATTGTCGCCGGTGGTTCCGGGTGGTTCCAATCGACGCCGGTGGTTCCGGGTGGTACAAATTGACGCTGGTGGTTGCGGGTTGTCTCTGTTGTCGATGATGCTCTCTCTCTCTCTCTCTCTCTCTCTCTCTGCCCTTCTCACATATCGTCCTAGCCATAAAGGATCTGTGATTTATTAGATTAGTATGATTTTTATTATTTAGGATTGACCCCACAACTTCTGTTTTTGCGTTTTGACTCTGAAAATTCTTTTGAGAATTGTAGTTTTCAACCCTTAAGTATCGGATCCGCACCCGATTCGTATCCTACCCGCACCCGAGCCACACCCGTTATTTTAGGAAATTAAAAGAATAAATAAAAAATACTGGACACACAACCGATACGCACCCATGCCGCACCCGCACCCGACGCTGGTGCTTCACCCTTCTAGGCGCACCCGTGCTTCATATGATTGAGGGTCAGGGTTGGAAAGTAGAGACCGGGAAGAGACGAAACCATTCCTAACACAAGTTCCACAAGCAATTTTAATTTGGTAGGCTACAAGTTGTTTCATCGGATTGGCAAAGCAAGCTGAGCTTTGATGCTTCCCTTGTGACCTGGAGGTCACAGGTTCAAACTGTAGAAGCTGCCCTTCCAAAAGTATGGGATAAGGCTGCAAAAACCAACTCCGTTTAGAACCCGTGGTGGCAAGAGCCTTGGGCACTGGCCTCATAAGATGGGAAGAGCATATAATAACAAAAAGCACATAAGCAAAAAGCTACCTACCAAAAATAAACAGGGAAACATGCAGCAGCTGAAATAGTATACCTTCAGTCCTTCTATACACAGAGTTTAATGGTACAGAATATCTACGGCAAAAACCTTCTGCAGCCTGAAAAATAACAAGAAGTAAAGTGAATAATTCAAATTTGGGCAACAAGCTAATGGAAAGGCACATAAAAGTGAATATCCCAACTAACATGCAGCATGGAAAAGTGACCAGTTTCTACTTGCATCGGATGCTTATAGGTGAGTTTTAGGCCTAGGCCTCGAAAAAAAGAACCAGCACAAGGCCACCTTCCCAACTTCAGCTCAAACCTATTACTAGTGATATATTTTCCTGCTACTACTAGTATATTGTCCTGCTACGAAAACCCATTGGACAAATCAAACACATGATCAAATGCTTCCACGAAGGTAATACCTTTGTAGGATATCCTTGATTGTCAAATGCTTTTGAAACTGGAGGTCCTCGAACCTCGCTTTCAATCTGCACTTGCTTAGAGGATAGGCTCTCGACATAAACCTGCAAATGACAATAAAACTTTCATATCCATATTAACAAGGTAGATGACGTGGAGAAAATTATAAAACGTAAAATTTTGTGTTGGGAAATTACATTGTTTATCACAATGAAGAGATGGGATCACTACCACTATGTATCACTGCTGCAAACGATGTATACATGGACACCGGACACATGAGAAATACAACTGTTAGTTTTCTTTCCTTATGGTGCAGGAAGCACAACTCTACAATATGAAGAAAGCTTCTCTTCATTCTTCCATTTTATTAACAGTGATGAACCCCAGCTACAGAATACTCCTTGTACTGGTTTAGTTTCTATCATCAGGAGTTAAGTTTGCCCTTCCAATTTCGGCATTTCCTCTTCCCGTGTCAACAAATCCCTATCCTGTTCTTATATAGCTGCTACACCACCTTCGAGACCTTTTTCCAATTTACATGTTATACTAAAACAAATGATGCCGCTTCTATTCATCTAACTGACCAAAATCTATCCTTCTAAACAGATCCTCTTCTTATGATCTTGTGTTCCATTAGCATCTCATCTGCCTATTTCTCCGACAGCAGGGTATAAGTTTCATTACAGGTGGCGGGAAGTCTTCCCTATCCTAGGACTGCAACAGAAATCAAAATGGTGCCACTTAGCCATTCCCTCATGGTCATAAATGAAGATAAGCATTCCTGAGAAGGAATCAGGAATGCTTACAGAGTTACCGCCACCACCTTGGCTCATGTTGCAATGACTTCGACAAATGTGTGTTCAAAGAATAGAGCTATTAACTCAAGCCTATTCGGCTTGTTAACAAACAGTAGATTAGCATAAATGCGTGTCAAAACAGAGAGCTGGAAAAGAGGCATGAATTCATGTACACTTGGGACCACTTATGTCACCCTAAGATCATGTCATCTATTTAAACAATAAGGACCAGAAGATCAATCCAAAACAGATAATGTATGCAAATTGAAACATAACCAGGCTAAAAGTTGAATAAGGAAAGCGTACTACTAGTCTACGCGGCGTGCCGAATGCTAGAACTTCACCATGGCTTATCCTTTTTGTTTCCAATAACTGCACAACTAGGCTTTTGAGCTGCAATATCGAGCAGAGTATAGTCAGCTAATAAGAAGTAGAACTATGAACCAATAAATGTAGAGCGAAAATATAACTCTGCTAAGAAATACTCCATGGAGAGATAGAAGCATCAGCTAGCAACTCTACATAAAAACCCATTCGTCCATTAAATCACAGGGAGCAGAAAAGAGATGGAAATAATAAAACTGTTAACAGATCCCAAACTCGAATAGGTAAAGGGCACATTGGGAAAAAGATGAGCATATACCAAAACGAGCTACATACTTGCTGGCTTGCAGAGGCTACGTCGTCTGGTGGCAGCTCTTCTGTCCCTATTTCAAGAACAAACGACCTCGGTTCTACCGGCACCTGTGTGAAATAAATAACACACAACAAAACTGAAATGTTATTACTTATTTTTATATATTAAGGTAAATATACCATTTTGCCCGTAAAAACAGAACAGCAGATCCCTTCTGTTGTTCTTGTTCCAAATCTGAATATTTCTAATACTAATCTGTGGGAAAACTTCACTAGGTTTCCTGTTCATAGATAGGAGGCGAGATGCGAGATACAGAAACGTGCAGGTCATGCAACAAGAGAGGGCTGAAGTACGTACTGGGATGGGAGTAACTTTCTTCAGGATTCTTATGCTAAGAAAATCACAAGTCGCAACATCCAACAAAGAGATCACCGAAAGACCAAACTTTTAGGCGCATGGCTCATGGGCAAAGTTTACCGTTTTTGGCTATTTATGCACCCCTCAGGTATTTTATCCTCACATTGCCTAAAGTGCCTTCCTGTTTTTCCTCCCTTTCTCTCTCCTTCACGCCCTTCTCTAGTTTAAGTCGGCCGCAAATGGTCACTGGCATAGTTAATGGCTACACAGGAATGTGGAAAGATCTAAGCTACGTCATCACAAAGTCTCAGAGACAGCAGTGGGACCTTCTATCAATGACCCCAAGCCATTGAAATCCAGAACCTTCATGTTAGACCCTTTTCGCGCCAGCTTGTGGGATTGCAAAACCTCATGGTGGTATTGCGCAGCAATGCATCAACAGTTCACCGATTAAGGTTGTTGGTTGATTCTTGTTCGCAGTATGAACATGCAAGTAGAAAATAGTAGCTATAAAGGGGACTGGAAAGGGGGAAAATAAAATTAAGCCATAGCTGATTTTATAAACACAAGAGAGTGACTACATATAAAAGGTAAGGAGAAAAGAAAGATCTCCTTCGACAAACCTTGTCCAAAGCTACTTCCAGAATCTCTTTAGGAACAAGATCATTGGGTTCAGAAAGAACACCCAGTGGATGCCCAAGAGACTCCCTTGTCTTGGACCACAGTAATGCACATTGACGAGCTAAACTGGAAGAGGAAAGAAAATCACATAACAGAATGTGGAACTTCTCAGACGTTATGATATATACTGAATGTCAAAACCCCAACTACTAGAGCAAGAGAAAATGTCATAATACTACATGGAGAAGTGAAACCAGGATTAGCTTAATCTTACATAAAAGCCTGGAAGAACCTACCTACGCATTCGACCAAAATAACGAGCACGCTCTGTCACACCAACAAAACCTCTAGCATCCAATATATTAAATGCATGAGAGGTCTTTAGAAGCTGATCATACCTAGCACATTATCTATAAGGTGTTAATGAAACAATATAAAGACCGATTAAAGCTTCTGGATTTCATGCAATATAGCAAAGAGACTGCCAAGGAAATGTGAAATGCATACGCGGGAATTGCAAGGCCTAAATCAAGCAAAGAACGTGCTTCTGCCTCGGAGAGATTAAAGTGTTTCTGGATATGGTCAACATTTGCATGCTCAAGATAGTATGCGCTCATCTCTTTCCTGAAACATACAAACAACACCTGTCAGTGTTCTCGTTTCTCTCATCTCTTTCCTGAAACATACAAACAACACCTGTCAGTGTTCTCGTTAGAAACACCGAAGGATGTAAAGAGTACTAAAGAATGAGGAAGCTGATATATTGCAAGTGAAAAAGACATAACAAAGAGGATCAATGGATCGCAATGAAGTAGCTATTTATCTCTTGAAAATATTAGCCAATAGCTCTGAAGCTCCATCACACAACCAATTACCCACTTTACTTCCTTTTGATGAAGCCTACTAACATGAGGTCATAAATAACTCCCCTCCGCCCACCTACCCCCAATAACAATAGAAAAAGGAAAAACAAGACAGCTCGACAGTGCAACTGCAACGATAAGAATTCCTCTGAACCACCAATCAATAGGCTTTCAGTTCGAGGAAAGCAATAAATACAGAGCCAGGCAACATATACCATCTAGGAATATTCTCTCGGTGGGCATTTGAGATTCTAAGAAATGAAGTAGCATCAAAGAAACATGACAATTGGCAGATAATATCTTCCTTTATTAGATGAGTACACCAATAACATCTTCCCTTGAAATATAGTTTGTTTTTCATTTTTTTGCCACAGCAATAGCATCTAGTAACTCTCACTCCTCAGGATAAACGGAAAGGGTAAGACTATGCTGCTCGTTCCCCCATCAAGCAAGGGGAAAGGATGGTATTTCACCACTGGGCCACTCCTTGCTCTCAAAGCGGAATAAAGCACAAGCAATTTGCATTTTCCTGGCAGTTTAAGCCCTCAAAAAGAGCATAATAATCACAAATCAAACTGGATCTATCTTGCAAGAAGTTACAATGTACTGTTTGATCAATACATAGAATCAAAATCATACACTGAGAATATCCAAGTGGACCCTTATCCTTTTCAACTTTTGTCTTCTAAGAGGTACATTGTGTGAAAAGAAACACCAAAGGGCGACACCTATATATACTTCCCAAGTACGCGCACAGTGTACAAGGGCCCAATAAAAAACCAAAGGAAACAAGCATAAAAAGAAACCCAAAGGGTGTGTTGGAATTGTATACAACCCACAAACCAACCTCGGAGGCAGAACTAGAGGTCTGGAACAGAATCCAACAAATTTAATCCAAGGAAGTGGGCGCCTAGCCCCTGCCAGAGAAGCACGTCCACGTGGCAATATTCATCCCATATGACCTAGCCCCACTACCTTCTTCATCCTATGTTTTTTATTTTTCAGACAGTGCATCTACAATTTTTTGGTCACTATATAGCAGGTGCAACAAGCAAATCAAGGTGGCAAATTATGTCAATCATAAAACAAGCAGCAAGCAATGTTCTTTATTTACTCATTCTCTGAGAAAAGCTCTCCATATGTAATACCATCAGCATATTGGATTTTCTTGAAATGATCAACTCCCTGAAAATGATTTTTAAACAACTCTTGAGGGAAGTAAGAGAATAAGTAAAAGCAGTTGGATTATATAAACAGAATATAAATGATTAATCAGATGAATGATGTAAGTTGACCTGAAGTAACATAAGGATACGTTCAAGACCATAACTGATCTCTACAGATATGGGCATCAACTGAAGGCTTCCAGCCTATAGGAGCAGGAGGGTAAGGGATAGAAAGAAGAAAAAACAGGAACAATTATAAG
>JAVXUP010005034.1:0-23065 GCA_033070095.1 Escallonia herrerae | reverse complement strand
TATTGGGAGTGCCATTCTCACCTTAGTCATCCGCTACATTATGTGGTGGACGATTGAGCAGATTGGCAAAGGGGGCATGCCAAACTTGGCAAATGTTTTCTAAGTGTTGGATGTGCTATTCTTTGCTTGGCTGTCCTCTACATAATGTGGCGGACGGCGCATCAGTAAGCCCAAGTCACAAACTTGGAGGAAAACGGCAAGTTTTGGCCACTGAGACACAACTCTTAGAAAAAAAAACCCCATAAATTAAGCACTACAAGAGTACACTGATATTGAGACGGTGAAAAAGAAAATTTATGAATAACTCAATGTTGCATCTAAATTGATTGTTAATACAAGAAAAGTTTATTACAAAATCAATTTGTATGTGCTTGAAAAATATATGAACATCTCCTTCGTATAGACTTTTGCACCATTCACCTCCAACGGGTCTCAAGCAGCTTTCTTCTTTGTTTGTATGTGCTTGAAAAATTCGCAGCCCTTTCTTTCATGAATATCTGTGCAATCGATTTTTGGACATTTATTTCAAAACTCTTAAAATTCATAGTTGCATCTACATGGCGATCAAACATGGCATTCGTAGATTCATTCCTGCTCATCGTTCACAAACCCACAGCAAAATACCTTATAGTGTAAATGCCAATCTATTTTTCTTTCATTTCATACAACATTTGGAGCCAGTCGTTGTCTTGCAACGAGTAATTCTAAACAAGTTTTTCCCACCTCTCTTCAAATTCTTCAATTTTTAACAACTTGTTAACGCACCTGTGAAACTTATTTTTAAAGTTAGGATACTTTGCATACACGTGATGTAGATGTTCAGGGTATCTGTTACTTATGTGCCAAGTGCACAAGTTGTGTCGAGTCTCGGGGAAGAAGGTAGCAGTAGCATTCTTCATTGCTAAATCTTAATCGGTGATGATAACTTGGGCTACTTTGTAGTTCATTGCTTCTAGCCATGTCTGGAACAACAATGCAAAAGAACTTTCGCTCTCATCCCTTAGCAAAGCAAACTTGAACAAGATGGAATGATGGTGATGAATAACGCCTATGAATGGAGCCGAAGGCATCGAATACTTGCTGCTACAGTAGGTGGTGCAAAAAGTCACAACATCACCAAAATTTTGATAAGCATGTCTATAACACCCGTCAACCCAAAAAATTATCAAGAATTTGGTGCTCATCATCAACTAAAGTTGTATGTAAATCCCGGGTCCTTCCATTTATATTCGCTTCAATGACATCACTGACATCAAATGCATCTCGTCTTTGGGGTTGGACCATGCTACGAATGTCTGTCACATTAAAATTCAAATAATGAATTCCCCCAGTCTGTTTAGCAAGAACATTAACAATGTCAGTAGGTCCTATACGTGGTGTACTCGTTGTACGAGTCAGGCTCCTTGCAACATTACTTATCTTCTTTTATTGCTGCATCTAACTCACCTTTGAAGGCGTTACTAATGGCTGATTATGCGCCAATTCCAAGCTAGTAATAATGTAATGATCTTGTTTGCATTTATAACTTACAAACATCTTGACCTTGTAATCTATGCGTGCAAAGCAGTCCCGCCTTCTAGGCATATGTCCCACTTCAATATTACCATCATCATACCGACATGTTTGTCAGTTTGCGATGGATGTCTACTCCTTTGACACTTATATAACCATGAGCTTACTTTCCTTGGGTATTTGTTCTATCTGTCTTGATTTTAATGCCAAAATCCACTATCAACGAATACGTTCTAGAACATTCATCAACTTCTACCAATGTTCGAAACATTTGCCCTAGATAAGGGTCAATAACATCTAGTGGTGTGTTTGAGCTCGCTCCAGAATCAAACATTGTGTCACAAGACCTATGTAGAAACAAATTAAGTTTTAGTTTGAAATTTTTACAATTTTTTAAGGCAAAATAATTAATTAAAAAATTATAACATCTTATTAAACATAACAAATAAAAATCTAAAAAAAAAAGAGTTTAGTAATTTAGACATGCCAAATGAACAAGCATAATCTCAAAAACTTTCCTAGACATGACAACCAAGACCCATAGCCATTAGACTAAACACCAATAAGCCATTAGCTTTCCTAAATTATGACATAAACACCAATAAGCCATTGAGACCACAAACTTACCTTACTTAATGAAGCTTGGAGCTTGGAGCGTCAAGGGGTGTGATTTTTGGAGCTTAGAACATGAAGGGCTTGAGTGGAGCTAAATATGGAGGCAAGAAGATGTTGAAGAAGGAAGAAGAGCTGACAATTAGGGCTTTTTTTTTTAATATAAATACCCTTCGTCCGCCACATAATGAAGCAGACAAAATCTTTAACAGTAACCCGATATCCACTACAATATCTAGCGGACGGGCCCTTATCCACTAACAGACAACGACTGGAAGGGCATTTTGATCAAACTAATTGTCCGCTACATTATGTACTGGACAACCGTTTTTTTTAAATAAAAGAATGTAGATCTGGTCTGTCCATCCTTAATGGATGGCTGGCCAAATGGAACTGGGAAATTAACTTAAGTTGCTTGCACTATCAACAGATCAGCTCCCTTATATATTTATACAAATATTTCTTGTTGGGACGTGATAACGGTCCTATACTGGCTGTAACGACCCGGTCCACAGCCCCACCATAGGGCAAATGTCTCCCTCAAAGGGCTAACAAAGCATGTACTTAATTCCTTGGCAGGGTCTTATAAGGCCAATCACAAACTCTCCCACAGTCAATGTGGGAGATCACATTCTTCCCTCCTTATGCCTTAGCATCCTTGCTAAGGCTCAATCACATATAGCCAAAAATCTTCCTCTCTAGCCAATGTGGGATATACCCAACTCACCCTTTGTTGCCCTAACCATCCTCTTGATGTGGGATATACCCGGGCTTGGCTTTATTTTTCCCAACCATCAGCAACCTAACTGGGTAGCCCATCCCAAGCTTTTGAGAGTCGGCTCTGATACCATCTGTAATGATCCGGTCCACGGCCCCATTGTAGGACAAATGCCTCCCTCTAAAGCGCTAACCAAGTAGGTACTTATGAGTTTCTTGGCAGGGTCTTATATGGCTAATCACAAACTCTCCCACAACCTATGACGACCCGAGTCGTCAATCACCTAATTCAATATTTTCAAACAAAAAAAATCACAATGCAATCCCAATCAGATTACAGGACCCAAGCAGCTGATATTATATCTTCAACACAAGTACAAATAATCCTAAGTCAGATTACAAGACCTACAAATAAGTTCCAAGACTTCTAAACTCCAACATTGCAAGTCTCGTTCACATTCGCGCTTGAACTTGCTCATCAAAATAATCATTTGCACTGGAAAAGTAAATGGTGGGGGGTGAGCAGGGTAGCCCAGTAAGTGGGATAATTATAGCACCATAGGATCAGAATCAAACACGGTAAACAATTTCAGGATCAGTCAAAATATTTAACGCCCAAACCGTCAAATCAACTGTGGCATTAGTACCCCGAACAATTAGTAAACCAATTCACTATCCAACTTGCACATCAAACATAACACTTCAGTATGTTGCCTCCGGTATCCTCAAGGGGGTCCGCCAAAGCTCAGCTGTTTCATAACATACCATGCATATAGACAAATCACTGGAGCACTTTCATTGATCAAAAGTACTTAAGCCACGTCCCGCAAACATATTTCAAAAATAAGATATTTACCAATATTCAAAACAAAGCATTTGAGCAAGATTTTAGAATAACAGTGTTTAGGAGTACAACGAACGTTGAGAAATAAATAACCACGTGGCATAAAAGAATAGTGATATGGAATTCCCCTTACCTAAATCGCGAAGAACACACCTATATAATTGCTCCCAATCAGGCCCTATGATTCCCTTTTCATAATAGCGGCTAATCGTCTTCTCTCACTCTTTAGTTTTAATCTACTGATGAAAGTCAAAGATAACTTAAAGTAATTTGAAAAGATCAAAGGCCTATTTATAGAAATTTTCTAGGGAGCACGAGGTGGAAAGAAACACAACGTGGCGAGACAAGGCTATACCACCTAGCAAGCACAACAATGCTATCCAAAGAACTACAAGGCTTGAAGCATGACGTGGCAAGATAAGGTTGTGCCACCTAGCAAGCACGACGATGCTAACCAAAGCACGACAAGGCTCAAAGCACGAGGTGGCAAGACAAGGTTGTGCCACCTAGCAAGCACGAGGTGGCAAGACAAGGTTGTGCCTCCTAACAAACACGACAAGGCTAAGCAAAGCACAACAAGGCTTAAAGTACGACGTGTCGCAATAGCATAATGACACGTCACAAGCACGATGGTGATAAGTAGCACGAGGTGTCGATTAGAGAAGTAATCAACACTGACTCCTTAATAAGCACGAGGTGTCACGATTGCGTGAAGATACCCAACAAGCACGACAATGCAAGTCCTAATTGTCACTAAAAATCATCATCATCATCATCATTTTTTTCTCAGCCAACTAGTAATATTTTGAGCACCTCTAAAATTTTAGGGTGTTACACAACCGATGTGGGATATCACATTTTTTCCTCTTTGCCTCAGTGTCCTCACTAAGGCTTGAACATACATAGCCCAGAATATTCCTCACTAGTTGATGTGGAATATAGCCTGCTCATTGCCCTAACAATCCTCTTGATGTGGGATATATCTAGGCTTGCCTTCATTTTTCCTAACCATATGTAACCTATATAGATAACCCAGCCCGAGCTTTCGAGAGTTCGCTCTGATACCATTTGTAACGACCCGTTTCACAGTCCCACACAGGGCAAATGCCTCCCTCAAAAGGGTTAAACAAGTAGGTACTTATGAGTTCCTTGGCAAGATTTTATAAGGCTAATCATAAACTCTCCCAACACCGATGTGGGATATCACATTAAAAATTACAATAGCATAGCTTGCTTGGGTAGGATTCAAACTCAGATTAAATTAACTTTTATCATAGTCCAAAAAACTTAAGTGCATCCCGACAGCCGAAGGATTCCCTCAGCCCAATCAGTTCGTCCAAATCTTTGGTGATCTACAAAAGGATTTTCATGCTAACCTCACCGCTCTAGCAGCTCTACATACCAAAATTGCCTCAAATGTAGGATTACTCATGGAAAAAGAGTAAAACAAAGAATCTGGAGAGGAACCCAAGATCAAAGAGAAAGAATGGAAGAAAAAGGAAAAGCCTGAACGTGAATGTGATGGGGAGTATGAATCTAATGATAAGGGAGAGATTATTATCACAGAATGGAAGAAAAAATTCGTTGCGCTTAAGTCACAAATCGCTAAGATGAGAAATACCAAAGATCCAATGAATCTTGATACCCTAACCATAGGCTTAGACGATAGACTCTATCCAAAGTTCAAGATGCCGGATATGAACAAATTCGAGGACGCCGGATCCATGGATCCACATGAAGATGTATATACGAGCATTAGCTTCTTATGGAGTTAACCAGAATCATTTGGTTCAACTATTTTGTTGGACCTTGACTGAAGCCGCTGCTCAATGGTTCTTCAATCTCGAAGATTCAAGAGTGCAAACATGGGAAGACGTGGTTAGGGAATTTGTCAATCATTACCAGTACAATGCTGTTTTGGATCTCAAAGGGACTTGGAGACTACCTAGAAAAAGCCTAAGGAGTCAATATCAACCTTTATAATACGATGAAGGAATAAGGCCGCTCAGACAATTAACTATCCATCGAAAGAGGAATAGGTTAACGTGACAAGGAATAACTTGTTACCAGTGTACCATGAGTAGCTTTTTGGTCAGTGTCACTATTCATTCAAAATAATGATGGGAGAAATGCTATTGCTTTGTCAAAGCCAGCTAGAGTAAATAGCGTCAAAAGTGCAAGGTCTTAACAAGTAGTGTGGGAAGCCATTCCCAAGCCACAATGAAGGTTCACCCGCTTAAACGCCCCGCTGACAAATGTTTTTGAACAATTGTTACACGAAGGTCTGATTGCCAAGTTAGCACCTAACTCTGCATTGGTTTTCACCCAAAGAATATGATGCCCGACCTCATTGTGCTTACCATCAAAGATTCGGTCATCACAAAGAAAAGTGTCACCCTCTGTCATGCCATCCAAGATTTGATTAATAAAGGTGAAGTGAAACTTTCTACTGGACCCAACACGAAGAAAGAATGGCGCACCTAAGGCGCAAAAGGTCCTTGGAGCCTAGCCGCAAGGCGCAAGCGCGCGCCTTTTCAAAGCGAGGTGCAAAATTAAAATAAATAAAAATAAATAAATAATAGTGCATTAAAATAATAAAATTACATTTAAAAAAATTAAGAACATAAGAATTAACAAAGTTCCAAAATTCATATCATAATTTAGAAAACGTCTAACATTACAAAAGTCTTAAATCCACTGAAAAATAACAAATTACTAAATTCTAAGTGAACATAATGCCACTATCCTCATCGTCGAGCATAATGAGCCCATTTCCAAACTTCTCATAATTGAGCAACGTGTGCGAATATCCAATTCCCACTCGTTTCAATAAAGAAAACGAATGTCATAGCCATGCCCAATTCAAGAGCTATTTGTGCTTAACAATATTAACCTTCAAAACAAGAAATAGCAGTACCGTGGATCAGACACACAAGTGCATGGATAATTAATCAAGTGTAACTATGTAAGTAATGTATAATTCCAGCTAGCTACACAAGCAAGCGAGTATGTACAAGTACAACACTACAACCAAAAATTCTACAGGGATCAATAGAAAGTTAGAGACGGTCTCATTGTTCACGGCCGGGAGCAAGCGAGGGAGTGACAGTCTGACGACAGAGTGAAGGAGGGAGGGGGAGGGGGAGAGAGAAAGAGAGAGAGAGAGACAAACCAGCAGGGTGCAGGCATGGAGCAGTAGAGTAGCAGTGGCAAGAGCAGTGCCGCGACATTGACAGAGGCAGCTAGCGGCTAGTGGCGAGGGACAGGCAATGGCAGCGATGATGGCGACCGGTCACCTATCACCAGAGCAAGGACGAGGAGCGACGAGGTCACCGAAGCAAGGACGTACAGTCGCACGCAGACAATGAAATTGATTTGGATTTGGGGATTTTAGACTTTGGGTTAATAATAAGAAAGCTAAAAAATAAAACAAGATTCAACGGCTCATGTAACAAGATGATATAACATCCAATGGCCAAAAACATATACGCCTAGCTTCGTGCTTCCCGCCCCGTTATGCGCCTAGCGCCTGAGCCCATAGGCGCACAAGGCGCGTGCCTACTTGAATGCAATGCGCCTAGCCTAGGAAAGGAGTGGGTTGTGAGCCTGAGCATGCCTTGTGCCTAGGCGCACGCCTAGGCACGCTTTTAGTAACACTGGGTTGGACAACAAAGTGTCGCTAAATCTCCATCTTACCACATAGTCCTTTTCCCAATTTCTTAAGACTATTCTCAACATATTTAGGCAAAGTACCAAACTAAAACCATTATTTTTGCAAAATCTTTGACGTCGAATTTTTTGGAATTTTTCCGAGCATGGAAGTGGCATGAAATGATTTTATGTTGAAAACTGGTTTTTGAATTATTTGTTATAGTAAACAAACTCACTTCTAGCCAAAAATTTTACACTTAGCTCAAGTTACTAAGAGGCTTGAGCTTCTAAAATTTTGTGACATTCCGGTGCTCTTTGATATATTTTTGAAATAGGAAACTTAACGCTCAATTTAAGGAGCTGTTTAGGGTTCTCAACAGAAAATTCTCAGAAAGGCCATTTTATTAAAAAAAAAACTCACCTAGTCATTTAAAAAGATGTTTTAGGTTAATTCTGGACGTGAAATGGTACGTTAGGCATTGGTGTAAATTGGTAATTTTACACAAGTCAATGGGTATTTTGGTAATTTCACTCACTTGGGGAAATTTAGCATCTAGGTACAATTGAACAGCAATAAATTACATCCAGATGATTTATTATTTAGGTTCTGATAAACAAGAGGTAGCGCAAACTTAGAAACCAGAACCGCTTAGCTATCCAGATAAGTACTCCGGCCATGTTCCTCAGTACAACCACACACACACACACACACACACACACACATATATATATATAGGGGTGGCTGCGTGTGTGTGTGTGTGTGTACGTGATTTTCCCGAATGATAAGATTTTTTTTTTGGTTTTGTTAAACTTTTGCTGTTGTGAAATTATTTTGATGAGAAAAATAAATTAAAATTGCCATGGTTGTGTTGTGTTGTTTTTGAGAGCTCTATATAAACCGTTGCATTGAGAAGTCAATATCGGTTGTTGTGCCCCATATTCACGGGGGAAAGTATATTCGGGTTCTGGTCAACGGGACCATACGTTGGCACACAGTACTGTTGCATCGTTGTTCGCCCCTACGTCCACAATATTGTTTATCCCGGGTGGAGGAGGGATTCTGGGTCCTAGTTAGTGGGATCATGCGCTGACCGCAACATCTAAGTTATGAATAATTGTGACCGTTCCTAATGAGCTTTCTTGATGATTATATTCCTGTTTGAGATTCTTTTGTGCAAGTGCATATACGGTGACATTGAATTCCTTATTTGTAAAAAGAAATCCATGGCATGTTTTGAAATCCACAAACTTATTTTAGAAATATGGTTTGTGTATTTTTTTAGCCCCAAGCTCATTCTTTCATAAATGTTTTCCGGTAACCACTTAGTTGAACCCGAGAGTTATGAGGGTTACGAGGACGGTGTCACAGGAGATGGTTGTTAGGGATTTAATCCTTTATTTTGAAAAAATTTTAACAGTCAGATATAATTGTATACTATTTTGTTTATGTTTTGAGAATTTTTTGGAGCATAGGTCTCCATGAGATTACTGTGATTTGTGTTAGTCATTCATGAACGAAATCATTAGAGACATATTTGAGAGGTATATAAGTATTGTTAGCCCTATGGTTGGATAACCTAGGCTTACATCTTGTTTTGATGATAACTACACATTGATTATGTTCTAATGTGTGCTTTGAGTGTATTCTTAGTAGGTATATACATGCACACTCATGAAGACACATTTGAGAAGTTGGATAGATGGATTGAAGCCAAAGAAGCTTAAAGTTATAGTGGACATGCTATAAGAGCTTCATCAAGTCCAATGTCGAAGAGCAACAAAGAATGCATCGGCTAAGTTACTATCAATTATAGTTGATCTTTACTATTATGTAACTAGTCTTGGTTTGATGATTGGATTGATGACTATGACCTAAAAAGACCTTAGGACACCTTGTGCATTGCATGTGAGTTCATAACCTTTCACACAAGTGTGGTTCTTGAAAATGAGTGAACTTTGGAGCTCACTCAGATTTTCTCAAAAACTATTTTGGTGCTAATCTTTTCATATCTTGATAAAACTTTTCATTAGCTTTCCAATGCAAAAAACGGCACCTCAATCCAATTTTTCTAGAGAAAGTTATGCCCAAAATAGGAAAAGGGGTTTCGTGAGGCAGCCAAAAGGCAGTAGGGTAATACAGTCGACTGTATTTGAATCCAGTCGATTGCATTCCAATGCAGTTGACTGCATTGGTCAAAATTTAGCTCTAACGGCTATTTTAAAGGGAATACAGTCGACTGCATTAGGAATACAGTCGACTGCAATGGCAGTTTTGCTCACTTTTTGCCTGTAACGGCTATATTTCATTTGCTCTCTATATAAATGGTTTGGGGCTTCATCATACACAATGGAAACCACATTCTAAGCCTCCATTCATTAGAGAAACATCAAGGCTCATAGATTAAACTTTTCTCTCTTCATCTTCATGATTTTACATCATTAAAGAGAGCATCTTTGTGAGCATTTCTTTGATTGAGAGTGAGCATACTTCAAGTCATCAATTCTCTCATCTCTCTATTGTACTAGAGCTTCATTTGTACTCATTTCCTTTCAAGAGGGTTTCTTTGTACACAATTGATCTTTGTAAAAGGATTGTGATCAAGGCTTGGGTTTGTCAAGTCTTGGGTGAGCTTTGTGGATTCAAGGCTTGTGCTTGGTGTGGGGATATCACCAAGTGTTGTAAGGGTTTTGATCTTGACCCGGAAGAAGATTGTTGCTAGTGAATTCTAGTGCTCTTGCAAGGGACTTCCTTGAAGAGGTGGATGGGGATGTAGGCTTGAGGGTAGTTCAAGCCGAACCATTTAAATCTCCTTGTCAAGTATCTCTAACTCAATCTCTTTACTTATTGCTCTTTAATTGTTTGAGATTGGTTAGTTAGCATCTTCATTGAGTTATTACTTGATTTAATTGAGATTTATGATCGTGCTTAGTTTAAATTCTCCATTAATTTTCAAAAACCCTATTCACCCCCCTCTAGGGTTATTTTATTGGTTTCAAGTATGATTTTAGAAGTATGGTTAAGGTGTTAGTTAAAATGCATGACTATAGATTGTGTACATGTTGTTGTAAGGCCTAGCAGAGCCCTGAGTGGATGTTTGAATGGGCCTACGGCCGGTCACAAATCTAGATCATGGGTTCACTCTTGGGTTTGGGTCATACAGCATTGCCTATGGTGCACTGGTTTTATTTGTAAAGAGGAAGGACACGACAATGAGGTTGTGCAATGACTACCGAGAGTTAAACAAGGTGAAGATAAGGAATCATTACCCTTTGCCCCGCATAGACAATATGTTTGATTATTTATAGGGGTGAAGTGGTTTTCAAAAATTAGCGTTCATTCGGGGTATCACCAATTAAAGATCAAGGCAGAAGATGTGCCCAAGACGGCCATTCGCACTAGATATGGGCACTACGAATATTTGGTTATGCCTTTTGGGTTGATTAACGCTCTAGTAGCATTTATGGATTTAATAAATCGAGTGTTCAAACCCTTCTTGGATCAGTTTGTAGTGGTGTTCATCGATGATATACTAATATATTCTAAGACGAGGGAAGAATAAGAAGAACACTTAAGAACGGTATTAAAGATTCTTAGAGAAAAGAAGTTGTATGCCAAACTTAAGAAGTGCGAGTTCTGGTTCGATAAGGTTGCATTCTTAGGGCATGAGGTGTCAGAAGAAGGAATATCGGTTGACCCCAAGAAGATAGAGGTTGTTGTTGATTGGGCTCTACCTACGGTGACGGAGGTTCGGAGCTTTTTAGGGTTAGCCAGATATAACAAGAGATCTGTGGAAGGGTTCTTATGGATAGCAACACCTTTGACTTGCCTAACCAAAAAAGGAGTCAAGGTTGAGTGGAACGAAGATTGTGAGAATAGCTTTCAAGAATTTAAAAAGAGCCTTGTAACAGCTCTTATACTTATGCTTCCAAGTCGGTTTAGTGGTTTCACAATTTATAGCGGTGCCTCTCACAAAGGTCTAGGGTGCGTACTCATGCAGAATGGAAAGTGATTGCATGCGCCTCCAGACAATTGAAACCGTATGAGAAAAATTACCTAACCCATGACCTGGAGCTAGCGGCAGTGATTTATTGCCTTAAAGATTTGGAGACACTACCTATATGGAGAACCCTGTGAGATATTTACCGACCATGAAAGCCTGGAGTACATGCTCACCCAGAAGGAGTTAAACCTGAGACAGAGGCAATGGTTAAAACCACTGAAGGATTATGACCTCAATATCCAGTACCACGCCGGGAAGGCGAACGTGGTTGCCGATGCACTTAGCAAAAAGTCGTCTTCGTCATTCTCTACCCTAAGTACAAGGCAGAGACATTTATTATAGGATATGAGAAAATTAATCTTGGATGTCGAGGATCGAGGCACGAACAACGACAATTCACTTAGCAACTTTGTGGTGCGACCCACCTAAATCGATAGAGTTAAAACAGCTCAGGGGACCGATGATCACCTACTTAAAATGACAGGAAAAGTAAAGAATTAAGGTAAACCTGAATACACGTTACATGATGGGGTACTTTATTTTGCTAATCGATCTATGTGCCCAGTGACCCTAGCTTAAAAGGGGAGATTTGCAAGAAGCTCACTGGTCAAATTACTCGATCCACCCAGGGAGCAAAAAAATGTATAGGAATCTTAGAGAGACTTTATGATGGGGCAACATGAAGACGAAGATTTCAAAGTTTGTGTCAAGATGCCTAGTATATCAGCATGTGAAAGCAGAGCACCAGAGACCCGCGTGGTCATTACAACCCTTACCGATACAAGAATGGAAGTGGGAACACATAACCATGGATTTTGTTTTCGGACTACCTTAGACTCGTTCTTTGCATGATGCCATATGGGTGATTGTGGACCCACTGATGAAGTGCGCCCACTTTTTGCCTGTCCGGATAACCTTTTCGATCGACAAATTGGCTACCACTTACATAAAGGAGATAGTACGTCTTCATGGCATACCAGTCTCAATTATGTTGGATAGGGACCCTCGCTTTGTATCCAAATTCTGGGGGAGTTTACAACATGCCTTTGGTACTCGACTACAGTTTAGCACTGCTTTCTATCCTAACAGACAGTCAGTCAGAAAGGACTATCCAGGCATTGGAAGATCTACTATAGGCTAGTACTGGATTTTAAGTGCAACTGGAATAACCATCTACCGCTGATAGAGTTTTCTTACAACAGGTACCAAAGTAGCATTGGGATAGCCCCCTTCGAAGCCTTGTACGATAGGAAGTGCAGATCGCCACTATGTTAGGATGAAGTAAGGGACAGAAACTGTTGGAACCAGAGTTGGTGCAACGGAAGTCGTCTGAGAAGATTAAAATTATTAAAGAGAGGTTACGGGGTGCTCAAAGCAGACAAAAGAGTCATAAGGACATTCACAGACGGGAGTTGGAATTCCAAGTAGGCGACCGAGTATTTTTAACAGTGTCACTGATGAAAGGAGTGCTACTATTTGGGAGGAAGGAGAAATTAAGCCTAGGTATGTAGGACCCTTTGACATATTGGACACAGTTGGTTCTCTTGCCTACCGAGTAGCTTTACCGCCGAAGTTAGCCGGTGTACATAATGTGTTCCACGTATCTATGTTAAAGAACTATGTCCCAAACCCCACACATTATTACAACCAAAGCCCTAGCAGATTAGATAAGATTTTACCCATATCAAATACCCTGTTCAGATCCTGGACCATAAGGAGTAGACACTCCAAACAAGGAAAATTCCCTTAGTGAAGGTTCTGTGGAGAAACCATGCAGTCGAGGAGGCCATGTGGTAGTGTGAAAACAAAGTCAGAGGCAAATACCCTCACACGTTTAAATCCTGATGTTCGTAAATTTAGAGGACCAACTTTTTTTAAAGCTGGAGAGAAAATGTAATACCTCGAACCTTGGTACTTTTTTAACCGGTTAATTTAAATTGTTTAGCGACAATTTTCACACTCTGTCGTTAGCATCGATATTATAATTGTAACGCCCCGATTTTTCTTTCGAAGCGTTACTTTCAAGTAAACAAAGCAGAAAATCTCAAATATCCAAAAGTCTCCCAAATTGAGTAATCAGAGCATCTAAGAATAAGTCTCCAAGAAACATCAATAAATGTCGCTCCGGCTTAAAACTATTACATTGATCTCAAGTACTCCTAATGGAGCTCCAAAATAAAATCTAAAGCCAAATCTAATGATACAATAAATATAAAAGGAAAATCCTTCCCTAAAAAGCTTCTTACTTAGCCATGCTTTAGAATCCTTTGTACAGCTCCAAACACAGCCTAATAACCTGAAAGTAAGGGGGTGAGCATAAAGCCCAGTAAAGATAATCGCACACACCCACCCACAGAGTACAAAGCACGCTATATCGATAGTAGTACTTGGAGGTGATAAAGTACGATACTAAGGTGCATGGCGAATACCAAAACCAATGCACTAACTTTCAATTCAGAGATCAGATTAGCAACAAGATCAAATAGCTCATATCGGCAGACAATACAACCTCAAGGTAAGGAATTCTATCCGAACCCTATTTCGTTATTCTGATTTCAAATGCTTATAACAACAGTTTTACAAACTAGATCGAATGTTGATCTTTATTGATTGATATAAATTTTTTTTAAATTGCCCATGAAACCCTAAATTGAGCCTTATAGCCATCATTTGGAATTCTGTTTTATTTTATCTTGGAATCCATTGTTCATTTGATATGTTTATTGATCGCTCATTATAAAGCATATTACTTCTCAATGTTGACATGAGTTAGTAACTTGGGAGCCATAAGGTTGGTCTGTATTGTTGGTGTTATAAGGATGGTCTGTTGGATGGGTTTAACTAGTACCTAGATGGACTAGTGACTGTACATATACATATGTAAAGCGATCGAGCACTGCCGGTGTGGCTTTGCTAGTGTACTGCCCATGTTTAACGTTTCCTATTTATGTTTATTGCACTTTAAGTGTTTTAAAAAAAATCTAGGGTGTTACATTGTCCCCCACTTAAGATAATTCTGTCCTCGGAATTGAGTGTTCCCTAATAATCAAAACTAAATTATTGCTTTCTAACACGAGTTCTTACATTCCTCCGCCTTTGAACAAAATTTTAACCTCTAAGTATTTATGTCTTATCTAGCATATGAAACGTAGTGGACTAAATTATTCTACTCGAGTTTAATGCATATGAATCAACTGAAATCAGTCTCCATTCCATCACGCTTTCACTGCACTACTCTGATAATGCACGAAACCATGCCATTGCACAATGCACCTAACAGTAGCGTGCTTAACTTTGAGCGTATGGTGTACCAAAGTACTAAACATTTCTCACATATGACTTGTACTCTATGAGATCCAAACTTTAGCTTTAACTTCCATTCACTTTACCACCCGAACCTTATAATAACATGTCGGTGATAAAAAAAATTTTTGTACCCATACGAAGCCACATATTGAGTCATCTATCTTAATACTCCCTTAATGAAATTTCACTGACAACTGAGACTAATTACTAACTAAAATTGCTAAAATTTTTGGCACCCTTTTTGCCAATGCATCGCCACACTATTAAACAACCATTTCAATAGGATAATTCTTAATCAATTTTCCAACACCAAATTTCATAATTCTATACCCAGAATCATATTACTACTTCAAAAACACGGTTACTTAAGGCAGCACCAAATTCAATATTCCTATCCGTATTCCATTAACTACCAGGACCACAAGTTCAATGTCTAAGGCCTGAGTAAAACTGTAACGATGCAATGTCTATAAAGCTCTTCAAATCAAAACCATGAGATCACCTAAAAATATAGATTTCTCTTATCAATTTTCACTAGCCCAACACAAAACTGACACTATCAAACAACCATTGAAGAATACCACTTTGATTTAGCAGTACATATAACTAATTTCTATAAACACTCAAACATCAAACCAGAGGTTGAAAGTTGTAATCAGTGTACTTTCATTGCGCACTGAATTTCTCGAATGAAACCAGTTAAAACTAATAACCAAGTCCATCACAAAGATATCTATTACCTTAAAAGGATCTAAAATCTGATGCCACATTCATATGTATGGCGCATCCACTAACGTTTCAAGTCTCTAAGTTATCACATCTCGCAATTACATCCTTAACCGCTTATAGCTACTAGTTCCTAGAGCTACTAGAAGACACCAGAATATCAAAATCTCATCCTTTGACCACCTTCTATGGCTTACGCTTAGGATCTTCGAATTTTAAAGGCAAGTAACTTAGGGTCTACTACTGTGTGCTCGACTCAAATCTCAATCTTATACTGAAACATCAAATAAATTTCAAAACTTAATCCACCTTCTCTAAGTCTAATTTCAATCACTGATCATCTAAGGCCTAAGAGTCTACAGAATCTCATAACCTAAGCTCTGATACCAACTGTAACGCCCCGATTTTTCTTTCGAAGCGTTACTTTCAAGTAAACAAAGCAGAAAATCTCAAAAATCCAAAAGTCTCCCAAATTGAGTAATCAGAGCATCTAAGAATAAGTTTCCAAGAAACATCAATAAATGTCGCTCCAGCTGAAAACTATTACATTGATCTCAAGTACTCCTAATGGAGCTCCAAAATAAAATCTAAAGCCAAATCTAAAGATACAATAAATAAAAAGGAAAATCCTTCCCTAAAAAGCTTCTTACTTAGCCATGCTTTAGAATCCTTTGTACAGCTCCAAACACTGCCTGATAACCTGAAAGTAAGGGGGTGAGCATAAAGCCCAGTAAAGATAATCGCACACACCCACCCACAGAGTACAAAGCACACTATATCGATAGTAGTACTTGGAGGTGATTAAGTACGATACCAAGGTGCATGCCGAATACCAAAACCAATGCACTAACTTTCAATTCAGAGATCAGATTAGCAACAAGATCAAATAGCTCATATCGGCAGACAATACAACCTCAAGGTAAGGAATTCTATCCGAAACCTATTTCGTTATTCTGATTTCAAATGCTTATAACAACAGTTTTACAAACTAGATCGAATGTTGATCTTTATTGATTGATATAATTTTTTTTAAAATTGCCCATGAAACCCTAAATTGAGCCTTATAGCGATCGTTTGGAATTCTGTTTTATTTTATCTTGGAATCCATTGTTCATTTGATATGTTTATTGATTGCTCATTGTAAAGCATTTTTCAATTCTATTTATTACTTCTCAATGTTGACATGAGTTAGTAACTTGGGAGCCATAAGGATGGTCTGTATTGTTGGTGTTATAAGGATGGTCTGTTGGATGGGTTTAACTAGTACCTAGATGGACTAGTCAGTGTACATATGCATATGTAAAGCGATCGAGCACTACCGGTGTGGCTTCGCTAGTGTACTGCCCATGTTCAACGTTTCCTATTTATGTTTATTGCACTTTAAGTGTTTAAAAAAATCTAGGGTATACATTCTCCTCCACTTAAGATAATTCTGTCCTCGGAATTGAGTGTTCCCTAATAATCAAAACTAAATTATTGCTTTCTAACACGAGTTATTACATTCCTCCGCCTTTGAACAAATTTTAACCTTTAAGTATTTATGTCTTATCTAGCATATGAAACGTAGTGGACTAAATTATTCTACTCGAGATAAATGCATATGAATCAACTGAAATCAGTCTCCATTCCATCACGCTTTCACTGCGTTACTCTGATAATGCACGAAACCATGCCTTTGCACAATGCACCTAACAGTAGCGTGCTTAACTTTGAGCGTATGGTGTACCAAAGTACTAAACATTTCTCACATATGACTTGTACTCTATGAGATCCAAACTTTAGCTTTAACTTCCATTCACTTTACCACCCGAACCTTATAAATAACATGTCGGTGATAAAAAAAAATTTGTGCCCATACGGAGCCACATATTGAGTCATCTATCTCAGTACTCCCTTAATGAAATTTCACTGACAACTGAGTCTAATTACTAACTAAAATTGCTAAAATTTTTGGCACGCTTTTTGCCAAAGCATCGCCACACTATTAAACAACCTTTTAAATAGGATTATTCTTAATCAATTTTCCAACACCAAATTTCATAATTCTATACCCAGAATCATATTACTACTTCAAAAACACGGTTACTTAAGGCAGCACCAAATTCAATATTCCTATCCGTATTCCATTAACCACCAGGACCACAAGTTCAATGTCTAAGGCCTGAGTAAAACTGTAACGATGCAATGTCTATAAAGCTCTTCAAATCAAAACCATGAGATCACCTAAAAATATAGATTTCTCTTATCAATTTTCACTAGCCCAACACAAAACTGACACTATCAAACAACCATTGAAGAATACCACTTTGATTTAGCAGTACATATAACTAATTTCTATAAACACTCAAACATCAAACCAGAGGTTGAAAGTTGTAATCAGTGTACTTTCATTGCGCACTGAATTTCTCGAATGAAACCAGTTAAAACTAATAACCAAGTCCGTCACAAAGATATCCATTACCTTAAAAGGATCTAAAATCTGATGCCACATTCATATGTATGGCGCATCCACTAACGTTTCAAGTCTCTAAGTTATCACATCTCGAAATTACATCCTTAACCGCTTATAGCTACTAGTTCCTAGAGCTACTAGAAGACACCAGAATATCAAAATCTCATCCTTTGACCACCTTCTATGGCTTACGCTTAGGATCTTCGAATTTTAAAGGCAAGTAACTTAGGGTCTACTACTGTGTGCTCGACTCAAATCTCAATCTTATACTGAAACATCAAATAAATTTCAAAACTTAATCCACCTTCTCTAAGTCAAATTTCAATCACTGATCATCTAAGGCCTAAGAGTCTACAGAATCTCATAACCTAAGCTCTGATACCAACTGTAACGCCCCGATTTTTCTTTCGAAGCGTTACTTTCAAGTAAACAAAGCAGAAAATCTAAAAAATCCAAAAGTCTCCCAAATTGAGTAATCAGAGCATCTAAGAATAAGTTTCCAAGAAACATCAGTAAATGTCGCTCCGGCTGAAAACTATTACATTGATCTCAAGTACTCCTAATGGAGCTCCAAAATAAAATCTAAAGCCAAATCTAAAGATACAATAAATATAAAAGGAAAATTCTTCCCTAAAAAGCTTCTTACTTAGCCATGCTTTAGAATCCTTTGTACAGCTCCAAACACTGCCTGATAACCTGAAAGTAAGGGGGTGAGCATAAAGCCCAGTAAAGATAATCGCACACACCCACCCACAGAGTACAAAGCACGCTATATCGATAGTAGTACTTGGAGGTGATAAAGTACGATACCAAGGTGCATGCCGAATACCAAAACCAATGCACTAACTTTCAATTCAGAGATCAGATTAGCAACAAGATCAAATAGCTCATATCGGCAGACAATACAACCTCAAGGTAAGGAATTCTATCCGAAACCTATTTCGTTATTCTGATTTCAAATGCTTATAACAACAGTTTTACAAACTAGATCGAATGTTGATCTTTATTGATTGATATAATTTTTTTTTAAATTGCCCATGAAACCCTAAATTGAGCCTTATAGCGATCGTTTGGAATTCTGTTTTATTTTATCTTGGAATCCATTGTTCATTTGATATGTTTATTGATTGCTCATTGTAAAGCATTTTTCAATTCTATTTATTACTTCTCAATGTTGACATGAGTTAGTAACTTGGGAGCCATAAGGATGGTCTGTATTGTTGGCGTTATAAGGATGGTCTGTTGGATGGGTTTAACTAGTACCTAGATGGACTAGTCAGTGTACATATGCATATGTAAAGCGATCGAGCACTGCCGGTGTGGCTTTGCTAGTGTACTACTGCCCATGTTTAACGTTTCCTATTTATGTTTATTGCACTTTAAGTGTTTTAAAAAAATCTAGGGTGTTACATTCTCCTCCACTTAAGATAATTCCGTCCTCGGAATTGAGTGTTCCCTAATAATCAAAACTAAATTATTGCTTTCTAACACGAGTTATTACATTCCTCCGCCTTTGAACAAAATTTTAACCTCTAAGTATTTATGTCTTATCTAGCATATGAAACGTAGTGGACTAAATTATTCTACTCGAGATTAATGCATATGAATCAACTGAAATCAGTCTCCATTCCATCACGCTTTCACTGCGCTACTCTGATAATGCACGAAACCATGCCTTTGCACAATGCACCTAACAGTAGCGTGCTTAACTTTGAGCGTATGGTGTACCAAAGTACTAAACATTTCTCACATATGACTTGTACTCTATGAGATCCAAACTTTAGCTTTAACTTCCATTCACTTTACCACCCGAACCTTATAATAACATGTCGGTGATAAAAAAAATTTGTGCCCATACGAAGCCACATATTGAGTCATCTATCTCAATACTCCCTTAATGAAATTTCACTGACAACTGAGTCTAATTACTAACTAAAATTGCTAAAATTTTTGGCACGCTTTTTGCCAATGCATCGCCACACTATTAAACAACCTTTTAAATAGGATAATTCTTAATCAATTTTCCAACACCAAATTTCATAATTATATACCCAGAATCATATTACTACTTCAAAGACACGGTTACTTAAGGCAGCACCAAATTCAATATTCCTATCCGTATTCCATTAACCACCAGGACCACAAGTTCAATGTCTAAGGCCTGAGTAAAACTGTAACGATGCAATGTCTATAAAGCTCTTCAAATCAAAACCATGAGATCACCTAAAAATATAGATTTCTCTTATCAATTTTCACTAGCCCAACACAAAACTGACACTATCAAACAACCATTGAAGAATACCACTTTGATTTAGCAGTACATATAACTAATTTCTATTAACACTCAAACATGAAACCAGAGGTTGAAAGTTGTAATCAGTGTACTTTCATTGCGCACTGAATTTCTCGAATGAAACCAGTTAAAACTAATAACCAAGTCCGTCACAAAGATATCCATTACCTTAAAAGGATCTAAAATCTGATGCCACATTCATATGTATGGCGCATCCACTAACGTTTCAAGTCTCTAAGTTATCACATCTCACAATTACATCCTTAACCGCTTATAGCTACTAGTTCCTAGAGCTACTAGAAGACACCAGAATATCAAAATCTCATCCTTTGACCACCTTCTATGGCTTACGCTTAGGATCTTCGAATTTTAAAGGCAAGTAACTTAGGGTCTACTACTGTGTGCTCGACTCAAATCTCAATCTTATACTGAAACATCAAATAAATTTCAAAACTTAATCCACCTTCTCTAAGTCAAATTTCAATCACTGATCATCTAAGGCCTAAGAGTCTACAGAATCTCATAACCTAAGCTCTGATACCAACTGTAACGCCCCGATTTTTCTTTCGAAGCGTTACTTTCAAGTAAACAAAGCAGAAAATCTCAAATATCCAAAAGTCTCGCAAATTGAGTAATCAGAGCATCTAAGAATAAGTTTCCAAGAAACATCAATAAATGTCGCTCCGGCTGAAAACTATTACATTGATCTCAAGTACTCCTAATGGAGCTCCAAAATAAAATCTAAAGCCAAATCTAAAGATACAATAAATATAAAAGGAAAATCCTTCCCTAAAAAGCTTCTTACTTAGCCATGCTTTAGAATCATTTGTACAGCTCCAAACACTGCCCGATAACCTGAAAGTAAGGGGGTGAGCATAAAGCCCAGTAAAGATAATCGCACACACCCACCCACAGAGTACAAAGCACGCTATATCGATAGTAGTACTTGGAGGTGATAAAGTACGATACCAAGGTGCATGCCGAATACCAAAACCAATGCACTAACTTTTAATTCAGAGATCAGATTAGCAACAAGATCAAATAGCTCATATCGGCAGACAATACAACCTCAAGGTAAGGAATTCTATCCGAAACCTATTTTGTTATTCTGATTTCAAATGCTTATAACAATAGTTTTACAAACTAGATCGAATGTTGATCTTTATTGATTGATATAATTTTTTTTAAATTGCCCATGAAACCCTAAATTGAGCCTTATAGCGATCGTTTGGAATTCTGTTTTATTTTATCTTGGAATCCATTGTTCATTTGATATGTTTATTGATTGCTCATTGTAAAGCATTTTTCAATTCTATTTATTACTTCTCAATGTTGACATGAGTTAGTAACTTGGGAGCCATAAGGATGGTCTGTATTGTTGGTGTTATAAGGATGGTCTGTTGGATGGGTTTAACTAGTACCTAAATGGATTAGTCAATGTACATATGCATATGTAAAGCGATCGAGCACTGCCGGTGTGGCTTTGCTAGTGTACTGCCCATGTTCAACGTTTCCTATTTATGTTTATTGCACTTTAAGTGTTTAAAAAAAATCTAGGGTGTTACATTCTCCTCCACTTAAGATAATTCCGTCCTCGGAATTGAGTGTTCCCTAATAATCAAAACTAAATTATTGCTTTCTAACACGAGTTATTACATTCCTCCGCCTTTGAACAAAATTTTAACCTCTAAGTATTTATGTCTTATCTAGCATATGAAACGTAGTGGACTAAATTATTCTACTCGAGATTAATGCATATGAATCAACTGAAATCAGTCTCCATTCCATCACGCTTTCACTGCGCTACTCTGATAATGCACGAAACCATGCCTTTGCACAATGCACCTAACAGTAGCGTGCTTAACTTTGAGCGTATGGTGTACCAAAGTACTAAACATTTCTCACATATGACTTGTACTCTATGAGATCCAAACTTTAGCTTTAACTTCCATTCACTTTACCACCCGAACCTTATAATAACATGTCGGTGATAAAAAAAAATTTGTGCCCATATGAAGCCACATATTGAGTCATCTATCTCAATACTCCCTTAATGAAATTTCACTGACAACTGAGTCTAATTACTAACTAAAATTGCTAAAATTTTTGGCACGCTTTTTGCCAATGCATCGCCACACTATTAAACAACCTTTTAAATAGGATAATACTTAATCAATTTTCCAACACCAAATTTCATAATTCTATACCCAGAATCATATTACTACTTCAAAAACACAGTTACTTAAGGCAGCACCAAATTCAATATTCCTATCCGTATTCCATTAACCACCAGGACCACAAGTTCAATGTCTAAGGCCTGAGTAAAACTGTAACGATGCAATGTCTATAAAGCTCTTCAAATCAAAACCATGAGATCACCTAAAATATAGATTTCTCTTATCAATTTTCACTAGCCCAACACAAAACTGACACTATCAAACAACCATTGAAGAATACCACTTTGATTTAACAGTACCACTTTGATTTAGCAGTACAAAACTGACACTATCAAGTCTCTAAGTTATCACATCTCGCAATTACATCCTTAACCGCTTATAGCTACTAGTTCCTAGAGCTACTAGAAGACACCAGAATATCAAAATCTCATCCTTTGACCACCCTCTATGGCTTACGCTTAGGATCTTCGAATTTTAAAGGCAAGTAACTTAGGGTCTACTACTGTGTGCTCGACTCAAATCTCAATCTTATACTGAAACATCAAATAAATTTCAAAACTTAATCCACCTTCTCTAAGTCTAATTTGAATCACTGATCATCTAAGGCCTACGAGTCTACAGAATCTCATAACTTAAGCTCTGATACCAACTGTAACGCCCCAATTTTTCTTTCGAAGCGTTACTTTCAAGTAAACAAAGCAGAAAATCTCAAATATCCAAAAGTCTCCCAAATTGAGTAATCAGAGCATCTAAGAATAAGTCTCCAAGAAACAT
>JAVXUP010005033.1:0-23088 GCA_033070095.1 Escallonia herrerae | reverse complement strand
AGATGGAAAACATATTAGTACATGGTATATAGACACCACTAATGTTAAATCCATTGTTCTAGTTTTCCGGGAAAAGCATCTTACCGCTAATCAAATATTGTGAACTAGTCCTCGCGGGGGGAGGGGTGTTGGCCGGTGGATTCCTCTTCTTCATTGCTGGTCAGTCACCCACCTCACCATCGTCAGTTTTCTCTCTAATCTCTCGGTTGTTTTGATTCAAGGGAGAGAAGGGGGAGAGAGACCCCCTGGTTGTGTCGCCATCAGGCCATCGGCCAGAGAGAGATGCAAAAGTGAGTGAGTGTCTTGGTGAGAGAGTTACAGAGAGAGGCAATGTAGTCATTAAGATTGGAGAGAGGTGATGGAATCATGGAGATTGGTGAAAAGAAATTTCTTTTTCTTTTGAAGTTCAGAGGGTACATTAGCCGTCCCGCCAACCACCCTACTGGCATCAAGGACACAGAAAAGGGCTCTTCGGAATAGTTTTCTAGCTTCAAAATCTCAGTCAAGTCAGTGGTTATTCAATTATCTTTGAGATGGAAAAAAACAATGGAATTACTGAAGTTGTCTCCTCATCCTCTAGCAGAATTCATGATAAGAAACCTAAGCGTACTAGTAATTACCAGCAGTGGAGGAAAATGGAGGAGTAATTTTTTAACAAACGGGAGGAGGATGGTTATTTTGTAGCAAATGCACCCAAAGCTTACTTGGTAAGACCTGGAAGTTGCAAATGCCAGAATATTGCGCCAGCTGTTCAATTACATGGATAGTCATATTGTCTAATGACACATACAAAAACTGCGATGTATTGTCGAACTATGGAAGTATGCTATATTTGGAAAAATAATCTTTCATGTATTTCAGGACTTTACCAGGATATTCCGTATGTTGCCATACAAGGCATTAAATTCCATTCACATAACACGTAGTGTGAAATAGATTCAAAGCTCGAAAAGCACAAGCAGGCCGTAATCAGTATATGACCCTCGTAGAGTAATTCAGGGTGGTACACATGGTCGTTGGTACAGCTAGTGGTGGTCGAGGATCTGGTATTGGCAATATTGCTAGGAACCAAAATTCCCGAGAACTAGATGGGTCTGCTGGCCCATGTTATCATTGTTAGAGATGGGTCCCTTTTTAGTAATTTCCTCATCTTAGTGGCAAGTCAATTAGCCTCAATTTTCTAGTGCTATTGGATGTACCGGGCCAGTATCCCAGTCTTATGGCACATGTCCCTCTTAAGGAAGGATAATCATGATATGTGATAGAGAGTATACTCAATAAGTGCAGTACCAAGAGTATGCACATGGTAATGCCACTGTTTTTTTCTTCCAACTCTACAGCTACTCTTGTCAAGAAAGGTAAAGTCACCGTGCGTATGTCTTCTTGTTCCTAACCTTAGGCAATTGGCGCAGGTACTTCAAAAAAAGTAAGCATTATGGGATTTATCGCAGGCACTACAGTCGGGCGCAGCTACATAAAGCCTTTTATTCCATAGATACCCTCCAGCCCCTCCCTCGGCAATTAAAAGCACATGTTCTCTAATGAATTCCCAATAATCAAGTCTCTTCTGACTACTTCTCCCATCCTCAGTCTACCCCAACCTAGTCTCTCCCTTTGTCTTGGTAAAAATCACTTCTCCTTTATAAGAGGCACCTAAAGGCCTACATTGTATTTGACCAAACCATCTCAAGGATGCTCCCTCATCCAGGATTATCAAAGGCATCCAAGGCACTCGCCTCAGGCAAGTGGCAATTTCAGGTGACCCTAGAGTGCCTTGCCCAATCCCAAGCAACTCAAGTTCATAGAGGCGTATGCAGCATAGTATTCACAAGGGGTAACTGAAAAATATGTACGAGATCCCAATACACAAAATGCTGGATATTTTCATGTCATTTAAAGTCGACTTAGGGGTCTTTAGATCTAATGAATAATTGTAGATCTATGTAAAGCTTGATTCGGAAGAGGCTTAAAGCGACTTGAAGGGTAAGGCTACAAAAAGGCACGCTGGGGAGAAAACAAACTGAAATTGCTTCAGTTGTAACAACTGAAATATTGAACATACCTTGTTAATTTCCCTTGGCTCTCTGTCAAGATATATAGCGTTGCATGAGTGGTTGTAGTCAAGTGCATAGTTTCTTATGATAATCGAACTATATGCATATTTTTTGCCTTAGTTTTGTATGGGTACATCAAACTTTATGGTATGTGTTCTAGGTACGTTATGATTACATTGATGACTAGGGGCTCAAATCTAATCAAAAGCCAAAGTGCAAAATGATATTTAGGAGGTCAGTATATCCGCAAAGGTAGATTCGCACCAAAGGGTTGGGTTCTTAGCATCTTTCATAGAAAGTCCAATCCATGCTCTATCTTAAGAGATTTTAAAGTTTGGCCCCATTTTTTCACAATTTCTGAAAAAAAAAAAAACCCTCATCCGATCCGCTTCAACCAAGTGACCCTCCCTAGAGCTTGGTTACAGGGAGCACCTTCGCCGCCTCCTTCACAGAAATCTCTTCCTGTCCATGAAGAGAGAATGTCAGTAGTGTCCTTCAAGATTCTTGCCCTGAAACCAAGCAGAGCAATGCTATCTGCTTCCGTGCACGATTGAGATTTATTAGTGTTGAATGAATATTTTAAGAACATAGTTAGTTGAAAACGCATTGCAAACGATTGAGATTTTTCTTTTAATAATTTACACCCACACATATCTAGAAAAACCATCACCAAAAATTAACTTATTCTTCTTGCCTCCTAGGGATCTCCCTTTCCTCTTGGCAAACACATACAACTCTATTAGCTCAAGCGGCATTTTCACTTGAACTGATGATTCAGTACATGGCAATTGGTGTGCCTTGGCATACAATGTCAGATTGAACTTCTTGGGAGGAAGTTAGCTGACCATTTGTCTTTGCACCATTGCTCTGAGCGCTTTGTTACTAACACGAACGAGACTTGCATGCCATAGATCAGATGTTTCATTCATTCATGTTCCGTCAATATAAGCTTATTGGGCTGTCATGACTCATATATATTGATCTTCTTCCTCGCATGTAAGGTTCACTTGGAATTCGCTCTCTTTCATATACCTTCTCATCATCACGTCCAAAGATAACGTCACCTCCAGATTTAGTTAGTTGGGACACTACAGTACAGATTTTCTTTTTTATTAGGGACATGGTATATACTCTTCAGCCAACTGATCTTCAAGCCTTGACATTGGTGAACAGATTCACTTTACCTTACCATAATCCTTTTTCCCAGCTAGTTAGTCTTGCTATCAACTTGCCTTCATCACTTTTTGAATGTTTGATCATCCAGCGTTGTCAATCCATTCTTTGGAGTGGTCTGAACTCTTTCGTTTACTTCCTTCCCCCTAAACTGGTATAGACCTCTTCATGTACCGTAGTGAAACCAACATCTTGTTGAGTTTCAAGAAATACAAACTCCTCCCATTCATGATCTTCACATCCATATTCGATAAATTGGTCTTCAACAATGGATATAAATGCCCCCATTCTTCTTCACTGCCATCATTATCTTTGTGGAAACATCAGTGTTACCAACACGGTATTACTTGCCTCAAACGTTTGCTTTGGAGAGTGACAATCTTTAGTGCAGCCAATAGTTATTAGTTTACGTTCTATGATCTTTCTGAGTACTTCCCTTTGTTTTTTATTGTTATATGTACTATGTATACAAAAATATTGCATTTTGCAATATGGATATGCATGAACAAGACATGCCATTGTATAATGTAAGGCATGTTCGTTGATAATTTGATATATGCAGCTGCTACATGGGAAGCATGAAGGAGTTATATTGCCTTTGCCACTGGGGGGTGATAGACACGAAGTTGCTGGTCGCATTGTCGTAGAGGGAGGAAACAACCAACTACTATTCATGGATGAAACAACCTCGTATGATCAGTTCATAGTCGAGGCCTGTGAAGTGTGTTTTATTGATTCACGCAACAAGTCATTTGTGTTTTACAAAAACGAAGAGACGGGACAACTGGTGTCACTGCGAAACCAGCGGGCTCTGACTCTAATGTTGTGGTTACATTCTAGAACCAAAGTTCATGTTTTCTAGGCGAAGCGATGCCGCAAGCAGGACATTTAGCCAACACGACGTACTGACTTCAATGTTGGCATATCTTTTTGTTTTGCTTGTATTTGCTTGTATGATTGATGTAACCATTGACATGTAAATTCTTGTTTGTAGGGTGTCAAATCATTGCACAATGTCTCGGCCTCCTGTCCACTATGCAGGTGACAACGCTCATGTAACATCCTGAACCGTGATATGTCTAGCCGGTTAGTTTATTATCTAGGCGACGACTTTTATACGCGAGATTTAACGTCGATTTCTATCGGCAAAATTTTATCGGCAATGTTAGCGTGAATTAGCGTGATTGAATTTTTAACGGCTATATTTAACGACAAATTTTTAGAAAGTCATAAGTTAACTATAGCAGATATTATTAATGTTGATTGATGTATTTAGCGACCATTAGCGTTAACAGTATTTTAGAAAATCTTAGCGACAAATTTGCTAGTGTATGTATATTTTAGCGACAAGTTATTTAAAATATCGGTGCACTTATTATTAGCAATGATTTGCAAAACGAGATAATGTAGTAACCCGTTAACAATTTGCGTAGCGCATAAAGTGTCGTAAATATTTATTTTTGGACCATTTCGCGATAATAAAGTTCGGGCATGAAAGATTTAGCGACAAAATGAATAGTGTAAGGGGTTTTGTGATAATTCTCAACTTAGGGTTTTTAGTGTATATATATATATACACACACACACACTCTGTAGAGAGCAGCCGACCCTAGCTAGCAGCCTTCCCTCATTATTTGCTGATCCAAGACAAAGAAATAGAAAGAAACCGTGAAGAAAGCTTCCGGCGAAGATGTATCGGTAAGTTTACTTTTAGAGATTATGCTTCATGTATTGATGTATATATGTACATGTATTTTGGTAATGCTAACACTGTATGGGAGGGCTGCGAATGGATTGATTTAGGTATAGCACGATTGGGTTGGGGTGCTGTTCTTGTGTCGGTATGTAAACTAATTTCAGACATTAGTGTATGCTGTGTATTGCTGTGCGTCGCGGGTATTGCGTGAGCATGTGGGCTGCCTAGGGAAGAGAAGTTGTTGTCGCCGGCGAATCTAGGGTAGCTTAGAAGGGAAGAAAAAGTCCCACTGCCGTGAGGCAGTTGGTATGAACCACCTGCTGGAGTGCAAGGTGCCGATATGCGGCTACGTAAAACTGCCGTAAGGCAGCTTGGGTATAAGTGTGTGCACGGGTATACTGGTGTGTAGCCAAGTGCAGTGGATGTATTTTGGCATCTAGATGTGACGGTGGGTGTTCAGGAGTGTTCATGTTAGAGAGAAATGGGGTGATGAAACAGCCATGGTGGCTGCCATGAAAGGAAGGGGAATGAATTATGGGTAAAGCATTGGTGGGACAAACAAATAGAGTAGATTTGGAGATAACAGTAGCCTCTCTCTTTCCTGAAGTAACATCCTAATGGTGACAAATAGAGGGAACAAGAAGTGGGTGCATGCAGGTGGTGGTGCGTGAGGTGTGTGCTGCCGTGATGTGTTATGTGGTATTGTGAGCACGTGGAGGTGAGTGGTGTGTGAAAAAGGTGGTGTGTAGTGTGTGCACAGGAATGTACTGAGTGTGTGTATATTTCATGTGTGGTTAGCGTGTACTTATGAGAGAAGATGGAAGTGGGGGTTGTGTAGATTAAACTGTGAAGTGCATGAGTGTGAGGAGAGTTTGAAAATCACCACAAGAAAATATGTATTTTGCGACGGAGTTTTAGCGACGGAAGGTATTCCGTTGCTAAACATGTCTTTAAGCGACGGAATATACCGTCGTTAAAACTCCGTTGCAAAAAACTATTACCGACGGAAGACACCGTCGGTAAAAGTATTTTGCAACGGAGTTTTAACGGCGGACTTTTAGCGACGGAATTACCGTCGCTAAATATTTTTTATAAAATTAGTAATTTTGAGTTTTTTTTAAAATTATTTAAACGACGGAATAAAACCGTCGCTAAAAATTCTGTCACAAAAGTCTTTATAATAAGACATTCACCGACGGAGTTTTAGCGACGGTCTTATTCCGTCGCTAAAGCTCCTCCATTTAAATCCAGATCTGGTTTCTTTCTCTCTCCCCGTTCTCTCTCTCCCCCTCTCTCTGAAATTCTGCTCCCACCCACCCACCGCCGTTCTCACCTCCGGCGACCCTTCTCTACGGCGACCCAGCTCCGGCGACACTCCCGTCCCCCACCCGACGCCGCGCCACCAAGCCTTGCACTCCGGTCGTGCCACAAAGCCTCCACTGTCGCCGCGCAAGGAAACCCACCACTGCCGCCGCACCACCAACGCCGGCGCCGTCGTACCCACCTCGAGATTTGTATGTCAATTGCCCTAAATTATCTAAATTGTTTGTTAATTTGTCTTCAATTTAGGTTACATGCCCTAAATTATCTGAATTATTTAGATTTGTATGTCAATTTAGGTTCAATTTTTTGTTAATTTGTCAATTGCCCTAAATTATCTGAATTATTTATGATGTCATTCACTTTGTTGTTCAGACGGATCTTGGCTTATTGAAGAACTTGAACTTGTTATCTCTAATTTTCCTTAATTCTTGACGAGGTAGGGAAGAAAATCATATTCGGTAGTTAGTCTGTAACACCGATATAGATCATGGTGACGCTGAAAGGTCATAGATTATGGGCCATTGCATGACATCAGGATAAGAAAGCCTCTGTATTGTTTATTCAATTCAACCGACCACTAAATTGAAGTAATTGAACCATAATTGAACCCTAAGTAAATCCTAAATTGAATGCCCTAATTGAATCGAACCCTAAATTAAACTAATTGAACCCCTAATTAAACCCTAAATTGATTGCCCCAATCTAACCGAACCCTAAATTGAATGCCTCAAATCAACCGAACCCTAAATTGAACCCCCCAATCTAACCCAACCCTAATTGAAGCCTAAATTGAATGCCCTAATCCAACCGAACCCTAAATTGAACTAATTGAACCCTAAATTGAATGCCTCAAATCAACTGAACCCTAAATTGAATCAATAGAACCCCCTAATTAAACCCTAAATTGAAGTAATTGAACCCTAAATTGAATGCCCTAATACAATCGACCCTAAATTGAAATAATTCAAGCGCATCGGATATGTGAATTTTGAACATTTTTTTTCCATTTGAACATTGATCATTTGTTTGATAATTTTAGGTTGTTAATTGTGTGTTTTAGAATTGTGATTATTGATCGATGATTTTAGGTTATTAGCTGTGCATTTGAAGTAATTGCGATTATTAATTGATGATTTTAGATTGTTAATTGTGCATTGAGCATTTGAGATATTGAGATTATTGACGGAGGATGGGACCCAATTGGATTGAATGTGTAGTTTTTGTTAATTTTTATTGCATTGAGCATTTGAGAATTGAGAATTGAGGTTGTTGACGGAGGATGGGACCCAATTGGATTGAGATACCTGTTAGTTAGCGCAGACACGGACAGCACGTCTGATCGACGGTGTCCGACATTTAAAAAACAAATTAACGTATGCCGATGTGTCTGGAGGTGCGTGTCGGTGGGCGTCGGACACGTGTCCAGAGGCTTCGGACACGTGTCCAAAGGCGTCGGACACGTGTCGGTATGTGTCGGACACGTGTCCGGAGGTGTCAGACACGTATCGGACATCATATCGACACCCTATATGAGGTGTCGGAATTGAGATTGTTGACGGAGGATGGGACCCAATTGGATTGAGATACCTGTTAGTTAGCGCAGACACGGACAGCACGTCTGATCGACGGTGTCCGACATTTAAAAAACAAATTAACGTATGCCGATGTGTCTGGAGGTGCGTGTCGGTGGGCGTCGGACACGTGTCCGGAGGCTTCGTGGACGTGTCCAAAGGCGTCAGACACGTGTCGGTATGTGTCGGACACGTGTCCGGAGGTGTCAGACACGTATCGGACACCATATCGACACCCTATATGAGGTGTCGGAATTGAGGTTGTTGAATGTGCATTAAATTTAGGTTAGTTAGGTTAATGCGACATTTTTAGCATGCACCCCCTGGAATCTAATCGTGGCTCCAGCGCTGGCTATAATTACCCCTAATTAGTCCTGATTAACAATATTTTAGTAAATCAATTAACCCTAATTAGCTCTAACGAGCCTAATTAGTTTTAATTAACCCTAAGAACCTGATGAAATTCAAATTAGCTGTAATTACCCCAAATTAGCCCAAATGAACCCAATTATGCGCATATTGATTGTAGTTAGCCTAATTAGTCATAATGTGCACTAACATAACCCAATTACGCCTAATTAGCGCTAGTTAGGACTAATCAACACTACTCGGCACCATCAAAACCCTAATTAGGACTAAATAACCCTAATTAGTCCTAATCAACCCTAATTAGCTATAATTATCCGAAACTAGCCCTCATTAACATTAATTAGCCCTAACATAACCCAATTAAGCCTAATTAGCCCTAATTAGGACTAATCAGCACTACTCGGCACAATTAAACCCTAATTAGGACTACATAACTCTAATTAGCCATAATCAACCCTAGTCAGCTATAATTATCCGAAACTATCCCTCATTAACATTAATTAGCCCTAACATAACCCAATTAAGCCCAATTAGCCCTAATTAGGACTAATCATCACTACTCGGCACAATTAAACCCTAATTAGGACTAAATAACCCTAATTAGTCCTAATCAACCCTAATCAGCTATAATTAATAATCGTAATTAACCCTAATAACCCAGTTAGCCCTAATTAGCCCTTGTACATCCCATAATTACTCCATGTTGCCCAGAGATGGTTCAATTACTCGTTGTTTACAAACCCTGCCTTCTTTATATTAATTGTTGTTTTGAGAAGTCCATTGGCAACGAGATGGTTCAACTCGTTGCCAACGAGTTCTATTTAATGTGGAATTGGTAACATATGCAACGATCATTCTGTAGTTTTGATATTTCGGAAAGATTCTTGCATATCTTATCAATTTCTGAACACATGCATGCATAGAAACCCTTAGTTCCCGTTCAAAGGTACTCATTACAAAGTAATGCCTTGTAATGAGCCTTTGGATGTCCAGTTTGGACAGTTTGGAAAAGCTAATTGTTTATAAAACAGTATTTTGACTCATGCTTTATGTTCTATGTCGTGGATATTTGGTACACGTTCTCGTGTGTTTCTCTGGGTGCATACAGATCTGGTGTTCTAACATCCGTCAAACCTTCCTGAGCAAGGTTAGATGAATGTTAGAACACCTAATCGATGTGGTGTACTTGGAGAAATGCGGGGAGGTGCTGCCGAATTTTTCACAGACATCGGACTAAGCATGAGTTATTCACTGTTTTATAAACATGTGCTTTTCTGAATGGGATAGGACCACTACCTGTGTCAAGAGTGGAGGGGAAATATGTAGACATGTTGTAACATTCATGCATTGATATTTACATCGGCAATGCCTAATCACTGGTCATTATTGAAGGTGGTATACAGTACGATAATTCAGTCGTCATGTCAGTCGATCGAAGTTGGATGAAAAGGAAGAATGCTGAAGATTTTGAGTGTCGCGTTGACGAATTTCTCGACTTCGCTTATGCGCATCCTGCACATGTTGACCTTGATAAGATAAGGTGTCCGTGCGGTAGATGTGAGTTGTTGCACTGGAGAAAAAGAATTGAAGTAAAATGGCATCTTCGTCGGTACGGTTTTATGGGTGGATACACAAGGTGGACGCAGCACGGGAAACGATAGTATTGTCGTCCAACCTGGCTAGTCAAACTGAAGTTAGGGAGGAGGCACGATATGATTTCCGAGATATGATTATGGATGCTGGGCATGCTAATGTTGACTGGGGTAACGACAGTCCACAACCGCCGAACGAGGGGGCTCATCAGTTTTATGAGTTGTTGAGAGCTGCGGAAGAGCCGCTGTGGGATGGAGCTCCGAAACACACACGGCTGTCTGCGGTTAGTAGGTTATTACAGTTGAAATCAGACCACGGGCTGAGTGAGAAAGGTTTTAACGAGTTTGTTACCTTCATCAAAGAAATACTGCCCGAAAGTGAAAAGCTACCGCCGTCGTACTATGACGCGAAGAAGATGATGAGGAAACTTGGGTTGAGCTATGACCGGATAGATGCGTGCAATAACGATTGTGTATTATTCTGGAAAGAGAATAAGGATTTGTCATTATGTCCAGTATGTGATCATTCGAGGTACAAACCGGACAAAGGGAAGAAGAAAAACATTGCATGGAAGATATTGCGATATTTTCCGGTCACACCACGGCTTCAGAGAATGTACTACTCCTCCAGTACAGCTGAACATATGAGGGCTCACCGTGAGACTCGCAGCAACGATGCCGATGTGCTGACACACCCAGCTGATGGAGAGGCGTGGAAGGAGTTTGACCGCAGGCATCCAGTCTTTGCTCAGGAAGTTCGGAATGTTAGACTTGGTCTGGCAACCGATGGGTTCAACCCTTTCGGTCAGTCTACCACGCCTTACTCCTGTTGGCCTGTTATTATTGTCCCTTACAACCTTCCACCAGGCATGTGCATGAAGAAGCCGTATATGTTCTTGTCGTTGCTTATTCCGGGGCCGAAGAGTCCCGGTAAGGACATAGATGTGTATTTAAGGCCGTTGATTGATGAGTTAAAACAATTATGGAATCATGGAGTCGAAACATATGATGCATCCCTTAAACAAAATTTTCAGATGAGGGCTGCTTTGATGTGGACTATACATGATTTCCCCGCATTGGGAATGACGTGTGGCTGGAGCACACATGGGAAGCTAGCATGCCCTGCTTGTATGGGCGTGAACCCCGGTCATACGTTAAAGCACGGCGGAAAGGCCTCGTGGTTCGGATGTCACCGTAACCGGGCCATCAGTTTCGTAGGCAGAAGGATAAATTTGACGGGACAATCGAGCGTGAGGTTGTCACACTGGACTACCCATCTGGTGAAGAAGTACTCTCACACCTGGAGGCACTTGATACTGACATACCACACGGTAAGGGTGTGCCGGATCGGAAGATTGCAGGGTTCGGGAAAGAGCACAACTGGAGAAAATTTTGTATCTTCTGGGAGTTAGCCTACTGGAGGACGCTCGTTATCCGAAACAACATGGATGTGATGCATATTGAGAAGAACGTTTTTGATAATGTGTTCAACACAGTGATGAATGTCAAGGGCAAATCGAAAGATCACCTTAAAGCGAGAAGGGATCTACAACAGTTGGGTGTACGCCGTGAATTGCATCCTCGGACAGTCAGTGGGAGGACCATACTTCCGAAAGCACCTTACTGTCTAGACAAGAAACAAGTGGAGAAGGTCTGTCAGTGGGTTAAGAATTTGAAGCTTCCGGATGGGTTTGCGTCCAACATATCTCGTTGTTGCAATGTATCGGAATGCAAGTTCCAAGGGATGAAGAGTCACGACTGCCACGTATTCATGGAGAGATTCATTCCTATTGCCTTCCGGGGACTGTTGCCACGGGTTGTTTGCGAGACTTTGACTGAATTATCTCATTTCTTTCGAGATATATGCGCTTCTACGATCCGGGTGAGTAACATGGAAGTGCTTGAGAAGAACATTGTGGTGACGATTTGCAAGCTGGAGAAAATCTTCCCACCTTCGTTCTTTGATTCAATGGAGCATCTGCCTGTTCACTTGGCATATGAAGCTAAGATGGGTGGACCCGTGCAATATCGGTGGATGTATCCCTTCGAGAGGTAATCCTTAAATTGTTATAGTTGTTCGTTTACACTTAATGCGACATCTGTTATCATTGATATTCCACCTAACTCGATTCGCTAAACTTCTAGGTTCATGTTCCATTTAAAGAAAAAAGTCCGTAATAAGGCTCGGGTTGAAGGCTCAATTGCGGAGGCTTACGTAATGGAAGAACTTGTAAACTTTTGTAGTCAATATTTCGGGCCTAATGTTGGTACGAGGTTAAATCAACTAGGCCGAAATGACCCCGGATCAAGCACAAATTTGGAAGGGCAATTGTCAATATTCAAGCAGCCAGGGAGTCCGTTCGGCCGAACGTATACTCGATGGCTAACGGATGAAGAGTACAGTGCTGCAACAATATATGCCCTTCTAAATTGCGATGAAGTTTCGGCATTCGTTGAGTAAGTTAAAGTCTTAATTCACTTACATTGTTGTACATAATTGAAAGTGTGTGTTAAGCGAGTCAACTATATTGGTTTGCAGTGAGTTCGATGCGGAATCTTTAATCACTGATCCCGCTGGACTTGAATCTCATCGAAAATCACAATTTGTGCAGTGGTAAGATTGTTTAACGAAATTATATTATGTGTTATATACAGTTCTGTGGCCAATTAGTATACTGATTTATCCTTAATTTTTACCGTCATCTACAATAGGTTCAGTCAATGGATAGACCAGTGGCCTCATGCTTGAAATTACTAGCCGAAGGCCCTAACAAACAAACATCCTGTTACGGAGGCTATATCATCAACGGGTTTAGGTTTAACGTAAAAGATGATGACCGAACAAAACAAACCCAAAACAGTGGAGTCTTGGTCAACGGCGACTGTTATGCCGAGAATTGCATGGATTTTTACGGAGAGCTAGATGAGATTGTTGAGCTAACATATTTGGGTTCCCAAAACCGCCTGGTAATGTTCAAGTGTACGTGGTTCGATGTCACATGCAGTAGAGGAATCCGTGTTAGCTCTCAAGGGATTGTAGATGTCAATGTCAAGTCAAGACTTGCATCAGACGAGCCCTTTGTGTTTGCTAGTCAAGCTGTACAAGTCTTTTACGCGGAGGACGTCGCCAATCCCAAATCTCATTGGTATACAACTATCAAGTCCAAGAAATTGCCCGTGACATATGACAGTGAGCTAGACTCCTTTCAAGCCGACCAACCACGTGTCTTGTTCCCTGTTGAGGTCAACAACGAGGAGGACGATCTTCCTCTTCCAACAACACTTCTTGTAGGAGAAGAAGTCGTAGATGATGACGCGGAAGATGTTGAAAGTGTTGGAGATGATGTGACCGAGTCTACTGATGAAGAGGATGAATTAGAAGATGAAGAGGACGACGAGTCCCACGAAGAAGAGGGCGACGACGAAAGTGATGAAGATGATTCGCAAACTGAAAATGATTGACTTGTAATGTTGTAACATCACGGGAAAAATGTAGTAACATTTTAGAACTTGGTGTTTATTGATGTGTTTTTGCACATCCGTTCATATATATATATATATATATATATATATATAGTGCCGATGATGATTTATGCCTAAATTATTGTTTTTCACGTGTTAATGTCTTTGTATATAATCTATATGAAGTCAGATATGGATAGGATACGGGCTATTCGTGGCCGGGCTGGACGCCGAGCTGCTTCCTCCCCGGTTAGTCCCACCTCGTCATTGCCTACTGATGACGAGGCACAGAGTGATCGCGGACAGCCATCGGGGGCCCAGCCCCAGCCGTCGCCGTCACCGTCGCCCCAACCATCGCCGTCGCCCCAGCCCCAGCCATCGCCCCAGCCCCAGCCCCAGCTCGAGCCGTCGCCCCAGCCCGACGCAGATTCATCCCACACGCGCGTGCATTCTCCATCTTCCGTGGGTTCTACCTCAGGTATAGTTGATAACGGTGTTTCGTACATTTTCGCTAGCCTTATATTTGAACTGTATTAATGTCTGTGTTTTGTAGGATCTCGACGAGGCCGTGGTCCGACACGCGGGGTACGCATCGACCCCCAGCGTAAACAGAGAGTTACGCTCACGCAGGAGGGCCTGTAAGTACTAAAAATATCACCTCATGCCTTATGTTTAAAATTTTGGGGTGTTAATTTATATTTGAACTGTATTAATTAATTTAATTACTTCTTTGGCAGGATCCTGGAGAATATTGCGAGGACGAAGATCGGCGTTCTTGTGAAGGGCCGATTCTTCGAGCCACGCCTGTACTGGAAGGACTGGGATGCCGCTGCGAGGGAGGCCCTATGGGAGGAGTGGCTGGTACGGTGAAGTATTTTTTTCAGCGTTAGTAAATGTTAAATTACAGTTTGTTTTATGTTGTTAATTTGTGTTATTGAATGCCTTACAGGAGGGGTTCACGTTTGACACGCCTCAGCAGCAGGTACTGGGGCAGCAGGCTTTCTTTGCCTACATCGGCAAGAATTACCGCCGATGGCTCCACGATGCACGGGACCGGGCGAAGAAGGCGCTGCCCGCGGGTGCCCCGATGACGGACATGGCGAGATATCCCCCACATTGGATATCTCACCGTGTATGGGGGGAGATGATAGATCGGTGGGCTGCGGATCCAGGTTGGGACGCCAAGAGTAAGAGCGGGACTGAGAACAGACAGAACAAAGATCCGACGCACACGGGGGGGTCGGTGCCACACGACATCGTCCGACACAAGAACGCGGTCGAGCACCCGGATCTGGAGGACGATGAGGTCGTAGCTCTGACGTATAATCAGACGCACGTGCGGAAGAAGGACAAGGACGAGACGCACCGGGCGGGCGACTATATTTCAGATATTGCCCGGCGGATCGATGTGAGTCAATTTATTTAAGTTAATGTTTTTTCTTTCTATCCTCAATGTCTGTTTCGTTAATTAATGCCCTAACATATCGTTAAACCACTATTTTTGCAGGCCTCGTATGAACAGCTAAGGGGGTCCGAGCAGCAGTCCGGACAGCCATCAGCGTCCACTAGTACGGCTGCGAGTACTGGGGGGTTGAAGCGATGGCTGGATACGCCGGAGGTCGTGAATCGGCCGAAAGGCCGCATACGCGGCCTGCCTAGCACGACTGCTCGTGCCGTGATAGGAGCGTCCTCACCCCCTGCTGCCCCTCCACAGACACCGGCTCCTCGGCCTCAGTTGGACGACGAGGAGATCCAGCGCATTGCTACAGTGGTGTGCCGGATGATCAGGGAGCAGGGCACTGCTGGACAGGCCGCCCCGGCCCCGGATCAGCAGGATCCAGATCCGGGACTCGGAACCCCTGATGAGCCCCTTCCCGTGCCCGTTCCTAGCTCCCCCCCCCCGTGCCCGCCTTGTACTCTTCTCCCCTCTCCTAACCGGCTATATCCGGTTCCCGGCTTGTACATATATGAATTTTTTTTATTATAATTGATTATATATATTTCTTTCTGTATTGATTATTGCGCGTTGTTGTTGAGATTTGAAAATTGTATTACAGGTTTGGGTAATTGAAAAATAAAAAAAAATTGACTTTTGGCGACGGATTAATTCCGTCGCTAAAGTATTCCTACAATCAGTTATTTAGCGACGGAATATTCCGTCGCTAAATAAGTTTTTTAGCGACGGAATATTCCGTCTCAAAAATATAAATCCGTCGCTAAAGAATATAATTCGCGACGGAAATCCGTCGCTAATTCTTTTAGAGACGGATTTTTGGCTTTTAGCGACGGATTACCCCGTCGCTAAAACCCTGTTTTCTTGTAGTGAATGTGGTGAAAGAAGAAGAAGAAGGGTCACACTGCTGCCATAAACTAAATGGGTTTTCCTGTGAGCCATGAAAGGAAAGAAAAAGGGTATGGGCACTAGCTTTGAAGGAAAATTATGGAGGATTAGGTTGGATATGGTGTTGTGTATATGGGAGTGATGTGGGGATGAGTGTGTATAGATTAATGTATATGTGCTTATGTGTGTATATATGAGATGGGTATGTGAACTTACATGTATATGGGCATTACGTGTGAGTAGCTGCAGGTGGAGGATGTTGTTGGGTGTTATGAAGAAGGAGAAGACTGCTTAGAGAGAGGGAAAGTTTATGTTTTAAAGTTGGACTCAAATTTGTCACTAAAAAGCTATCCTATTCCAGCAGTCTCTTTTTCGAATTTTTAAAATATTTTAAAATATTATTTGGACAAAACTCAAAGAAGTAACTTATGTTAATTTTGCAAGATCTACACACAGTAAAAGTTTCAGATTTTTCGGAGCTCGATAAGCATGCTAACTAAATTTATTCGTAAAAGAGATTTCGATGCATTTTAAAATAGTAAAGTAAGTTATTAAATTCTGAAACTCCCACAATAATCTTACGTAGCTAAGATAAGATATTTTCTAAAGTTTCGAAAGGTTTTAAAGTCGTTTGCTATTTTAGCATCGTTAGCGACGTAGCGCCCGAGCGATTATCGCGTTATGGTTAACTATTAAAATAGTTTGCAAAATCATTTTTAAGAACCTCTTCTGATTAGATTTAGAGAAAGTACAAAACAGAAACTCCCCTTAATTTTGGGAAACCTTTGACGTGAAAGTTTCTCAGATTTTTCCGGGCATAGGAAGTGTCTCAAACAATTTTATTTTCAAAATATGCTTTTGAATTATTTAACATAGTAAACAAGATTATTCTAAACCTAGAATTTTATAGTGATCTAAAATTACTATGATGCTTGAGTGGTTTAAATGTATTCTTTTAGGTTATATCCAAGTAGATAATGGTACGTTAGGCATCGGGGGCGAATAGGAAATTTTACAAAGTACGAGGGGCGGTTTGGTACACTTCACTCACTTAAGAGAAACTTAATACTTAGGCTTGCTCGAGCGGTAATGAATGATGTCCTTGTGGTTTGTTATTTAAGTTTCGGTAGTCAAGAGATAGGATCGACTGTTGATCGAGCTCAAGAACCAATTACTGAGCAAGTAAGTACTCCTGCCATATTCCTCCGTATACCCTATTTTTGTTATGTATATGTATAAATGAATTGTTCCAATTAGAAGTTTTAAAGCCTTTTACATGCTACTGCTTTTGTGTAAATTGTTTGATGAGAAAATGCATAAAAAAATGCCATGGAATGTTTTCTATGAGTAGTGTTTAAAGTTGGCTTATGTTGAATGAGATGGTATTTCTGGCTTGGTTGTTGCGCCCCATATCCACGGGGGAAAGTTGGATTGTTGGGTCCTGGTCAACGGGAGGATACGTTGACGCACAGTACTGTTGCTCGTGGTGCGCCCTTGCGTCCACACCAATATGTATCCCGGACGAAGGAGGGATTGTGGGCCCTAGTCGGGGGGCGCATACACTGACCAAATAATGTTCATCCCAGGTGGAGTAGGGATTGTGGGCCCTAGTCAGGGGGGAACGTACGCTGACCGCAACATGCCTATGTTATGATGAACTGTGATAGTTGTTGATGAGCCTACTTGATGTCATACTTCGTTTCTGAGAATCTTGGATGAATTGCTTTCAAAAGTATATATATGCATAGTATCTCTTGTGAAAATGTTTACCAGTTTTAAATTGAAGAAAACCATGGCATGTTTCATGTTGTTATGAATCCAAAAATCTATTTTAGGGATATGGTTTGTGTACTTACTGGGCCCCAAGCTCACCCCTTTTTATAAATGTTTTCAGGCGATCAACTAGATGAACATGAGTATTACGAGGGAAATGAGAATGAAGCCGCAGGAGATGCTCATTAGGAAGTCGTTTAAGCCCTTGAGAAATTGTAGAACTGCCAGTTATTTATTTGAATTGTTCGTAGCTTAATTTTAGGAGGTTTCTTTAAAACAAATGCTATCGACCTCTGTGGAGGATTTCAGTAGAGATGATTTGGGAAAGAGTTGTAAGGGCATCTTTAGAAATTCATGTTATAGTATTAGTTAATGTATGATTTTAGAATTGTGTACAGGTTTTAGCGAGTAAGGCCTGGCAGAGCCCTAAATTGGAGTCTATTGGGTCTGCGGCCGATCACGTGCCTAACTCGTGGGTCTGCCCGTGGGTTTGGGTCGTGACAGCTCATCTTTCTGAGGTGATAATGCTCAACTTCCCACCATGCTAGTCGATAGTCCACTGAAACACGGTTCATCCTCTCCGACACAAGAAGTTCCTGCTATCACCAGCAAAATGGAACCAAGTCCAGCCCCTTCCGGTTATGATCATGCTTTTAACGATTGTACACTGGAACTAACCTCATCCTGCTTCGAACCTGCCTCTCCCGTTTATGATTCGCCCGAAAATCTGGTCATAGATGGTACGATTGTTGCTTCAAATGTTGCCGACGTGCATTTTCAAAGAGGCGGCATATTCGAAGATATAAAAGCATTTCGGCGGTTCTTGTACTTCCTTACGCTCAACAAGAAGTTCAAGTGTATGTGGAAGGACAACAACAAGGGTTATCTACGGGCAATATGCATCATTAAGGGATGTCCATGGTATCTAACTGCCACGTGCGAGGGGAAATTAATGTACGTTAGAGTAATAACCTACATGATGACTCACTCGCACAACATGGGTGATGATGTTAATTATGTCCCCGTTGTGAAGGCAAAGTACCTTGGGGAGAAGTTTAAAAGGAAGATTGTTGAGAGCCCTGATTTCAGCCCTAACAAGATATGAACCATCTTCCACGAAGATCACAAGGTTTGCATGTCTTACAATTAGGCTTAGAGCGTGAAAGAGTGGGCAAAGGCTAGCATTGAGGGCGGTGTTCCAGCCCAAGGTTATGCATACATTCCATGGTTATGAGAACGCCTAACTACTGTAATTCCTGGGACACGTGCAACGTACTGGACAACAACCGAAGACAATCACCGGTTTAATCAATCGTTCATAGCTTACGGTACGTCCATTGCCGGTTTCCAAAGTGCATGCAGGCCCTTGATTTTCGTTGACTCCTGTTTGCTCAAGAACTTCTATAAAGGTTGCATTTTCTCTGCTTGTGCTCTGGACTCGAACAATGGGTTGTATCCGTTGGCATATTCCATAGCCTCCTTCCAGAATGATGTTGATTGGGATTGGTTTCTGAGTGAGCTGCGAGAAGTGCTGGACGAGGACACCAAATTTGTGTTTATGACGGATAGGAACAAGAATCTAGTCAATGGCATCGAGAAGGTATTTGGGCCTGACTGCAATTCTCACTGTCTTCTTCACCTAAAGGAAAACTTTTACAAATATCTAGTGAAGAATAACGGATGGAAGACGAAGAAATGCAATTCTGCATTGGAACTGTTGGACAAGCTTGGGAGAGGTCGTGATCATAGCCAATTTATGCACCACTACAATGAGATGTGCAAGCTGGACAAGAACTTTTCCCTTTGGCCGGAACAAAACAAGCCACAACACTGGGCTAATGCTTATTTTCTCTTGTAGAGATGGGATTGATTATCCTCAAATCCAATTGAATCGTACAATGCATGGCTTGGTAAGCATCACCTTCGGAAACTAAATATTCATCGTTTCATCAAGGAGCACATTGTCTCTCTTACAGCTTTCTTGGACGCAAAAAGCAAAAGCATTTCCAAGTGGCGTGCACCTGTTGGTCCCCGAATTGAAGAAAAGATTGAAAAATCTAAGAGCAGAGCGTTATCCCTTAGCAGCAGGTGTATGTTCGACCAAACCTTCACGGTCTCTGATAGCAAAAATAACAACTGTCATGGATCTGTCACAGTGATGGTGTAGTTGCCAAGAGATGGGCTATACGGGGATTCCCTGTCCACATGCCGCAATAAGCGATGAATATTTCATTTACCAATTCGTGAGTGCTGAGATTTCTGTGTGACATTTCATTTTGCTTAAACAATTAATTGATCTAAAAAGCCACCACATGTTCCGCACTGGGATTCACATGGAAGAAATTCAAGGATTACTGACCGACAGTGGCTGCTAGACAGGCAAAGTAAAGAGTTTGTAGTTATTTCCAGTCTAGCAGAGAAAAGGTGTGTCATATGGCGACCATCAGAGATTGTAGTTATTTCCAATCTAGTCAAGCAAACTTATAAATTGTAATATCTACTTAAGACGAACAAGGATAATCTTGTCCAAATGACGATACTGAGTTTTCCAATGTTTTTCTAGACATAAGAAAGCCATATCATAGGGCAGGCTAGTAAACAAGACTTCGGTGTATAGTGAGTAGAGATCCTAGTGGCAGTCTTCTATTTTTCTCCTCATCAGAGTAACAAGGTGACATTGGATACCCTTCCAAGTGCCTTCCAAGTGCGAGAGGTGAGTCACTCCTATATTGAGGAAAATATGGTGATTCTTTGTAGTAATGATATGAAAATTTATGGTTACAGAAACAACTAAAAAAATTCAGTTGACGCATGCTCTGAAGAATAGACAAGTGATAACATGAAGTTCTAAAAATCACACATATATTGAGGAGTTGTAAATAGAACTCGGAAGTTTGACTTATTGCCTTTTGCTTTTGTTTTGATTTTTCAGATGTTAGAACCATTGACTTTCTTTCATAAATCCTTTAACTATGTTTTGAAATCTCTTTCACCTTTTTTAGTTCGTTTTCTCCCCATGCGTACCTTTTTGCTGCCTTACCCCTTCAAGTCGCTTTACGCCTCTTCCAAATCAAGCTTTACATAGATCTACAATTATTCATTAGATCTAGAGACCCCTAAGTTGACTTTGAATGACATGAAAATATCCAGCATTTTGTGTGTTGGGATCTCGCACATATTTTTCAGTTACCCCTTATGAATACTATGTTGTATATGCCTCTATGAACTTGCCTTGCTTGGGATTGGGCAAGGCGCTCTAGGGTCACCTGAAATTGCCACTTGCCTGAGGCGAGTGCCTTGGATGCCTTTGATAATCCTGGACAAGGGAGCATCCTTGAGATGGTTTGGTTAAATACAATGTAGGCCTTTAGGTGCCTCTTAAAGGATAAGTGATTTTTACCAAGAGAAGGGGATATACTAGGTTGGGGTAGACTGAGGATGGGAGAAGTAGTCAAAAGAGACTTGATTATTGGGAATTCATTAGAGAACATGTGCTTTTAATTGCCAAGGGAGGGGTTAGGGTGGGGTGGGGTGGGGTTGGAGGGTATCAATGGAATAAAAGGCTTTATGTAGCTGCGCCCGACTGTAGTGCCTGCGATAAATCCCATAATGCTTACTTTTTTGGAAGTACCTGCGCCAATTGCCTAAGGTTAGGAACAAGAAGACATACGCACGGTGACTTTACCTTTCTTGACAAGAGTAGCTGTAGAGTTGGAAGAAAAAAACAGTGGCATTACCATGTGCATACTCTTGGTACTGCACTTATTGAGTATACTCTCTATCACATATCATGATTATCCTTCCTTAAGAGGGACATGTGCCATAAGACTGGGATACTGGCCCGGTACATCCAATAGCACTAGAAAATTGAGGCTAATTGACTTGCCACTAAGATGAGGAAATTACTAAAAAGGGACCCATCTCTAACAATGATAACATGGGCCAGCAGACCCATCTAGTTCTCGGGAATTTTGGTTCCTAGCAATATTGCCAATACCAGATCCTCGACCACCACTAGCTGTACCAACGACCATGTGTACCACCCTGGCATTCCAGAGTATTCGTAACCACCATGAATTACTCTGCGAGGGTCATATACTGCAAGACACTGGCAAAATGCGAGAGAAGCCTACTCTGCACCACTTAGTACCTAAAAGCAAATAGCATTATATACTAACCGTAGACCAGCCAAGAAACTCATTACAACCAGTTTTCTTTTTGAGCATTGCATCTGTTTCACACTACGCCTTATGAGAATGGAATTTAATGCTTTGTATGGCATCATACGGAATTTCGTTAGTAAAAGTTCTGAAATACATAAAAGATTATTTTGCCCCAGATATAGCATACGTCTATAGTTTGACAATACATCACAGTATTTTTATGTGTCATTAGACAATATGACTATCCATGTAATTGAAGAGCTGACACAATATTCTAGCATTTGCAGCTTTCAGGTCTTAGGTAAGCTTTAGGTGCATTTGCTTCAAAATAACCATCCTCCTCCCGTTTGTTAAAAAATTACTCCTCCACTTTCCTTCACTGCTGGTAATTACTAGTACCCTCAAGTTTCTTATCAGGAATTCTACTAGAGGATAAGGAGACAACTTCAGTAATTTTGCCTTTTTTTTCATCTCAAAGATAATTGAATAACTACTGACTTGCTTGAAAAAACCGAAATTTTGAAGCAAAATAGCCCGAAGGGCCTTTTTCTGTGTCCTTGATGCCAGTGAGGTGGTTGGCGGGCGGCTAATGTACCCTCTGAACTTCAAAAGAAAAAGACATTTCTTTTCACCAATCTCCATGACTGCATCGCCTCTTTCTCTCCAATCTCCATGACTCCATTGCCTCTCTCTCTGACTCTTTCACGAAGACACCCACTCACTCTCGCATCTCTGTCTGGCCGACGGCCTGATGGCGACACAGCCAGGGGCTCTCTCTCCCTCTTCTCTCCCTCGAATCAAGACAACCGAGAGATTGGAGAGAAGACCGACAATGGTGAGGTGGGTGACTGATCAGCAATGAAGAAGAGGAATCCACCGGCCAACATCCCTCCCCCGGCGAGGACGAGTAGGACATTGGTTGGCTCCACCCCGTCTTTTTGCCAAAGACTGTCTCTAAAAGGTAGAATAACATATATCATCATACCGAGGCCTACTAGTTCACCATATTTGATTAGGGGCAAGATTAGGGATGGCAATAAGACCCGCAACCGGCGGATCCCCGCCCCGCCCCGCTCCTATAGGAGCGGGTCTTTTTGACTTTGACCAGACCACGGGGCGGGTATGGTTTTTTTAAAAAAAATCCGCAGCGGGTTAGGGGCGGGTATGGTATTTAGTCCAAACCGCCCCGCGACCCGCCCCGCCCCGCGACCCGCTTCCGCCCCGGTATTTAACCCTACTCATCTTTAATCCTAGCCGTCCATCTCACACCTATATAATTTGTCCTTACTCCTTATCATCCCCATTCCCAACCCTAATTCCCAATCAATCTCTCTCTGCCGACAACTCACACTCTCTCTCTGCCGACGACAGAGGTGTCGCGCCGCCGTCGCGCCTCCTTCTTCTCTCCCGGCCTCTCCTTCGCACAGTCGGCGACTGACCATTTACTGATCTAAGGCACCGTCGGCGACTCGCAACAACGAGCCATCAGACACCAAGCCGTCGCTGTCGCCGTCGCCTGTGATGATGCCATCGCAGCTTGCGACGACTCCACTGAAGGCTCTGCCGAAGGC
>JAVXUP010005032.1:0-23102 GCA_033070095.1 Escallonia herrerae | reverse complement strand
TAACTGGAATGACATGAGGGCTTTGGGAAGAAAGATCAATGCTACACCATGTTGTGTGATTCATAGTCCGGGTGACTTTGTTGATTTTCGTTTCGATATGAGTCATGAATACATAACATATGAAAATTTTAACACTGCTCATTATAAGGGATTTGAGAGTGTTTAATTCGGTGTAGATGAACTATTTGAGTGATGTATTGTGTTAGTTCGATGACAACTTAATACAATACTCCTCAACTGGACATCATTTCTCATAGGTTGCAGGTTCTATTTCCTGTATGAGCAAATGAGTGGACAAGAGATAAGGAGGGACTGCAAGATTTATTTTCCCTGTGTGTGGACGAGTGGGAGCTATTAATAAATTGGGTCAATGGACCCATTATCCGCCCACTAATAGATAATGTGTATTTATTAGTCTGGATAAATGCAGTTATTTAGAGGATATTTATCTCTTAAGTGTTCGAGATAAATACAATATTTATCTCATAAGTGTTTAAGATAAATACATCTTTATCTCTTAAGTATTTGAGGTAAAGTCTGTCTCTAAATGCTATCTCTATATAAAGGCTAGAGATATCCCAGGAAATCATAAGTCACAAGACAATCCTTCTCTCTATAGCACTCTCTCTAGAGCATCACCAAGCATGTTGGAGGCTCGTAACAACAAAGATCCATTGTCAAAATTTTCTAAAATTTCGTACAGTATGTTTCTGAACCCACTACATATTATGTGGTAGCACATTAATTGTTTCAACAAGAAGAATATTTGGTGATCAAGTACAGTGCCAAGAACATAACTATTTTTTGCATTAAAATAGAATTTCAAAATTGTTTTGAACTTTTAAAGGCCTTAATTACCTTAAAATAGTATATTGGTGATATCTACAAGCCAAGGAAACCACAGCCAAGCAAATTCTGCATGAGCCACTGAATGATGATGAAACCAAATGTTTCGTTGCACAAAAAAGGAAAAAAAAAAAGGAAACGGATGCTGCTTAGGGGAGTTGATGTCTTAAACCTTGAGCTTTAGAGCAAGACAAGCATGCCATTATGCTAGATGACTTGCTTTCATCATAACTCTAACATAATAGCATATAAGAGCTTACATAAAAAAAAAATTTGACTACCCATAACTGTGGTATCTTTTGAGGTGATTTTCTTAACTTTTATTTTTGGAGAAGTGGGCATGTTTGAAATGTTGGACTATGGAGCTGTTTGCGCTGCTGGGCAAACCCACTATCGATAGTGCCCTTGTGACACAACCGATGAACAGTGTGTGATCTTTTTTGCCTCTCGGGCCGGGGGACTTCGCTAAAAAGAAAAACTAACGAATGATAATATGCCGAATTGATCAACAGACGATGCGCCCACTAAAATTACAAATACAATTCTTATAGTACAACGAACACAATTTCTACAACGCACTGGATTCCCTATCGATACTACACATATCATCTAACAAACTGCCTAAAGAAGTCTAAATAAGCTATTCTTCTTAGTCTAGTTTTGTTGAGATATTGACGACCTTTTTTCCTATTGCTTTTGTCTATTTTTATACTCGCATCATTTGTAACTATCTTCTTTTAGTAACTGCCATCCCTTATCCTTATTGGGAGTAACTTCTCAAACCCCACGATCGATTGCTCCCTCCGAAATCTTCTTGATCATGCTGATCATGGTCCGCTTTAGAAACTTCTCACTAACCGTTTCTCTTGGATATGTTTATCTTATATTCATGTTTGTTTTAACGATATCGATCATGTCATTCTTTGGCAGTTTTCTCCTTCTTGTGCAGGTTATTCAAATATTTGTTTCGCGCATTTCTTTTCAATTACTTATCTCTTCCTTACAACTCGATAATAGATGATAACCCTAACAGTCATGCCTTCTCCACTCTCTTCATTAATGCACTCCTTTGCGGTTATCATCATGCCATGTGTCTACAAACTATTCGTGAAAATATTTCTGCCAACATTGCCCCCCTTAACTCGCGCGACATATACAGTCGTGTGAGTTAATCGTATTCGCCTCAACTTCTAACGCCCTTAACTCCTAGCCGTTTTGTCAAGGCTATTTTAAATTGGCTTTTGTTCATTCGTTATTAGAGTATCTGCTTAATCACAGTAAACCCTAGAACTTTTGATTGTTCCTTTCTTGCACTTTTTCCAAGAATCATGGTGAAGAAAAGAAGTATTCCTCGAGGAGATGAGGGAGAAGGAGTCGAGTGTCCTCTTAACCCTCAATGGGGTGTGGGGCTTTTATGGACCATATTTATCCTATTGACTCTCGCGTTCTGATCCCTACAAGAAACGCCCAAAATCTATTAGCCCATACATCTTAGGCCTCTCTTTTAGGATTTTGCCTCAACCTTTAAAGGGATACCCAATTGACGATTCAGAGAAACTGCTGCTCAGTTCGCCTTTCCTGAATTAGAAAGGCTAGAGCGAAACAGGTCTGCCAATTAGATCTTGGCCAACTCTGATTCATGCTGATTGGGCTTTGTGGGTTGACCGTTTGTCTGCTTCTTTTGCCGATCAATGGAGGCGGCAAGATATTTTTGAACTGATTCATATGTCTAAAACCCCTCCCAAAGTGGACCGATGGCTTTTGTCTAGTTCTTTTTGTTTCTGGTCAACTACCATCAATGCCCTTATGTTAAAGACCAAAATGATGGCCCCTACTATTTTTTATGTGTGTGCTTTAATAGGTCTTCTGCCAATTGGCAATCATGCCAATGCCTTGACCAATCACAACCCCACCAAATTATCTCTTTATGTTTCCTTTTCCAAGTATTTTGAGATTTTTGAAAGATATTTTTTTAGGTCAAAGAATGCTAACACCTCGCCAGATCTGAAAGAGTTAGACATTTTCCTATGGATGTGGCTTCTCGTCATGTGTTCTGCGCCCCTAGCCTTTCATTGACCAAGGAATACATGAACCTAGCCATTAGCTTAGCGCATGGTAGAGACTATGCACTCGCACCCTTACTGCTGGGCAACTTGTATAGATCGATGTATATTTTGGTAGAAAAGAAGATCCATTGGAGCATCGGCGGTCCTTTTTGGCTAGTGCAAATGTGGTTGCAATCTTACTTTCCAGAGTTTGCACCCCTTATCCTTGATCAGTCTGGTTCTTTTTACCTGACCTATGGGCACCGCTTTCTTTGGGTAAAATCAGGCTTCGCTCTTTCATATCCTGCTTCTGATTCTTCTTTGACTTTAATTTCTTCAAACGTGCGCACCCTTTCCTTGCTAGGTCAATCGGGCCTAACTGGTTTAAAACTCTCCCCACTTATATAAATGATGCGCTCGTAGAGTTTCAAGATTTTGTCCGAAGGATATGGGAGCTTTCTTTGTGGGCGATTTCTTCACACGGATGGTCAGATTACTACCACTCCTCAAGATCCTGCGGGTATGAGCGGTACACCCCCTCTCAGTTTGAGCAACAGTTTGGACTAGTATAAGGGATTCCAACCCTTTTCTTCATAGACACCAGTTTCTTGGAGCCTAAAGAAAGGATTAAACAGATCAGCAAACCATATCAAAAAGATAGATAAGGTTGTTGACGAATCGATGGACAGTTTTGTCATGTCCCATTTTAAATCTGTACTGCTATATCGGTCACCCCTTTTGATTCTTGGTATCAAGATAACGTCTCAAAACTGTACGATGGCATCAACTACGTTAGTTGTATGGTTCGTTTGTCCCTGGACAGCCCGTATCGTCCAGGTATTATATTTTCTTCTGATACCATTCTCCATCAATTTTAGCTTATTTACCATATCTTGGTTTATCAATGTAAGAGGTAGCAGCCAACCTGCCATTTCCTGGAAAAGAAATCTATCCCCTTCTGCAGGGACCTCTCATTCGGTGCAAAGCAGAAAAGGAAAGGTGCCTGTTGTTGAACCTTTCTCAGAAAAACATGATGTTGATGATGAATCAAATGATTCTTCTGAAGACTTGCCCGCTGAAGAAGGGAGAGGGGCTGATGATATGGAGGAAGATGATGAAGAAGACAATGTTCCATTTATCCGTCAGACGGCAGTAATTCGAGAAAGAATAGAAGGCATTCGGAACGCGTACCTAGTGCCCTTCCTTCAAGTCCTCAATAGAACGAACCAATATCGGTTGTTCCTCTAAGTTCAGCTCCCCCGACTCAGGCTGCTTCAGCTATCGTGAACTTCCAACCCTATTTGAACCCAGGTCTGAACTCTTCGTTATTGTGTCATCTTCCATCCACAAACTTAAGAGTATTTGACTTCTGCCCTATTTCATGCAGTTGTTAAAGGTACTAGATCACCCAAGAAGCTGATCACTGAGATGGGAACTTCTACGAATGTAGTTCTTGAAAAAGAGCAAAAATCCTCTTCGATGCTTACTAATTAGCAAGAGGCTCCTTTCACTGCTCCAGTTGATTCTGTCTCAACTAAGCCTAAAGTTACCAGGAGAAAAAGCATTGCTCGCAAGACTCACTTTAGTGCGCGAACCATGTCTTTGAAGGTAAATCTCTTTTTTGTTGGTTCTTGTTTCTATTGCTTACCCCCTTATCAGGATTTGGGTGGTATTACCATCGATTTAACTCAGGAAAGCGCTAGCAAAGATGATGATCCTGACAATACTTCATTTGATGCTCCTGTTGGCGAGGCAACTGATATGGAAGTTACTAGTGGCGGAGTCTCTCCTGTTATTGCTACCCATTGATCAGCCTCTCCACCTCAATAGGCATGTAGGTTTCTAAGCATTTTTTATCATTATATAAATAATTCATACCTTAGTACTGCCTATATAGCAGGTTGATGGACCTTGGGATGTTCCAGGATGAAGAAACTTTCGATGACACTTCTAGCAGTCATCATCCCAATTGGTCAGGAAATGCTCCTTTACCTGTTTCTCCAATGGCTGAAGCCTGCCCTCCTACTGAAAGTCATTCTTTTGTTGTTGCAGATCCAATCCAAAGCCCTAAAACTACCCTTTATCATCTAGTCATGTCACTACTGTTCCTTCAATGCATGTGTCATCGGCTCTCCCAATCGCCTCTAGTTCCCCGTCGATCACTCGGATGGTGGCAGAAGCTATAGGCATCCTAGCTGCTCGGCAGTCAACTCTTTCTATGCCTATTGTCGATGATATCAACCGTAAATTCATACAACTTCAGTCATCTATCATTGCCTTTTCTTGGCCTTCGAGCAACACATCAGTTTTGCCTTCCAGCGTTGATGCGACTGCAGTTCTTAGTGTTTTTAAAAGTATGCTCAGCCATCGTCTCCTTGATGTTTTGGGTAATGATGATGCCTTATCAAAGATGAATGATCTGATAGACACTCTTGTCGATAATGCATCAATTTTGAATGATGTCCAATCAGGTCTAATTTCTACTTTGAAATTTCATATGTCTCTTATATTTGCCTCTTGGAAGTAAGGTATGGGCATTAAATCTAATGTCCAAGTAGTGGATCGGGATATCAATGCTCTAAACATTCAAATCCAAGATAAGCATCAAGTTAGCCTGCAGATTTCTAAAGAAATTGAGGAGATTAAAACTGAAAGGAAAGAACTGGAGACGAATCTGAGTGCCCTAAATAAAAAAGAACAAAGTCTGCTAGAGCAGCAAGATGGTGTTTATCAAGAGGCTGTTGACTTAGCCACAGATATGGAGGAGCCTTTGAAGAAACGATCTAGTACTCAATCCCAACTCGTCTTTGCGGACCAAATTATGTCTAGGGCAGAAAGTCAATGGAAAGAAATTCAAACTGCTTTTGATGTTTGCTGTAAATAGTTATTTTCTTTGGTTAACTTTTTGCGTTTTAGATTACTACTCGTAATCAGACAGCTTCCATTAGATTTTATTTGCAGTTTTCTTTAATCTCGCTTTTCTTAGCCTTTATCAGGCTAATGCAGACTATCTCTATCGATTGGTTTGACTCCTTCCCATATGGAAGCGACATAATTCTTTAGGTATCGGCCGTTAATCGGCTTAGCATGCAACTGTCCTTCTAACGATTTCAATAAATGTTCTCCGCCTCTTACAACTTTATGGACCAAGAAAGGTCCTTCCCAATTTGGTGACCATTTTCCAAATTTTGGATCTTTTAACCATATTGGCAGAATAATTTTCCACACCAAGTCTTTTTCTTGAAATTTTTTTGGTAAAACTCTTCGGTTGTAAGATCTACTTACTTTTAGCTTTTGGGCATGCAATCTGTCTAATGCATTCAGTCGATGGTCATCCAGATCCGCTAACTCAATTGCCATAGCCTCATTGTACTCTGTCACTAGCATGTTATTTTGCATAGCTACACGGAAAGATTTTACTGTTATTTCCATAGGTAATGCAGGGTCATGTCTGTATGTTAAGGCATATGGGGTTATTCCTGTGCTAGACCTTAGGGAGGTTTGGAATGCCCAAAGAACTTTCGATAACAATCGATGCCAGTCAATGGGAGTGCTTTCAATAGCCCTCTCCATGATGTGCTTAATAGATTTATTTGTCGCTTCAGCTTGATCGTTTGCTTATGCATAATAAGGGGTAGAGTTTATGATTTCAAACTTGTACTCTCTGGCAAACTCATGTATTTGCCCCCCAGTAAAAACAGTAGCTCTATCGGCATTAATTGTTTGAGGTAATCCAAATAGATGGATTATGTTTTCCTAATGAAGGTGATTACACTTTCCTGTGTAACTATTTTCATTGGCTTAGCTTCTGTCCACTTTGTAAAGTAATCAGTGGCTAGAATTATAAACCCATGCGTTTTAGATGAAGTAGGATGTATTTGACCCATCAAGTCCATAGCCCAACCCCTAAAAGGCCAAGGTTTTACTATCGATTGCAATTCTATGCATGGTGCGCGGTGAACGGCTCCATGTTTTTTACAAGCTTGACATCCCTTTGCATATCGAACACAATCTTCCATTATGGTAGGCTAGTAATGGCCATGCTACCTAATCAACCATATCATTTTTATGCCCACTTGATGAGCACCGCAAACGCCTTCATGTACTTCAGTCATTACCTGCATAGCCTCTTATTGCCCCAGACACCTAAGCGTCAGTCCTTCTGGCGTTCGTTTAAACAAATCGCCATCTAACAGGAAGTATTTAGTTGTTTGCAACTTCTTTTTTGCACCTACTTTCAGTTGAGGGTTTTGTAACTATTGAACAATAGGTACTCTTCAGCCATCTTGAATCGTATCAACTGGATTAACCATTTCTCATTGCCCATATCTGTCACCGATTAGTGGCAGTTGTTTGGGTACTTTAACCCATTGTTCATTGATCCCATCAGGGACTTTTAAGCCTGAGGCCAACTAAGCCATTACATTGGCACTCCCATTACTTATCCTAGGAACGTGAGTTTTGGTTACGTCATCAAATTTTGCAAATATGACGTGATACTAAAATACATCTCCAAGACTGGAGCATTGCATTTGAACTCTCTATTCAACTGTTTTATAACCAGTTGAGAATCCCAAATATTTATACTGTTATCACACGCATGTCCAACAGTAAGTCTAAACTAATGATTAAGGCTTCATATTCTGCTTGATTGTTTGAATAATCTTTTTCAATTTGAAAGGCAAATTGATGTGTATTTCCCATGGGAGACACTAACACTATCCCCGCACCAGCTCCCTGACTAGTTTTTGATCCATCGAACATCATTCTCCAAGGAGCGATACCGACATAGATTATTCCATTTTCAAGATTATCGCTCGGATGATTTGCTAAGAAATCGGCCAAGGCTTGGACTTTTACTGCTTTGTGAGGGATATATGTTAAACTGTACTCTATTAACGCAAGAATCCATTTTCCATTTTTTTTCTCTTAATACTGGCCTTGATAGCATATATTTTATCAAATCTGTTTGTGCAATCACCAATATGTCAAAAGGTAACATGTAATGCCGAAGCTTAAATGCAGTAGAATATAAGGTTAAACACAACTTTTGTACCACAGAGTATTTCTGTTCGGCTACAGTTAATCCTCAGCTGAAATAGTAGATGGCTTGTTCGAAGCCCTGACTATTTTCTTAAGCTAGCAAGCTTCCAAGTGATGATTCTGTTGCTGATACATACAACTTTAATGGCCTCCCGATCCTTGGTGGCATCAATATAGGGGGTTTGGCTAGATATTCTTTTATCGACTGAAAAGCACGTTGATGCTCCACTTTCCATCGATACTCAATATCTCTTTTCATCCCTAACAAGGCTGAAAACCCCATTTGTTTTCCTACTAAATTAGCAATAAACCGACGTAAGAAATTAACTTGTCCTAAAAAACGCTAGAGTTCCTTCTTATTCGAAGGAGGTTTAGTGTTTATAATGGCTTTTACCTTGTTCTTATCCATTTCGATCCTCTTTTGGTGGACCAAAAATCCTAAGAAATTCCCTGCAGAAACTCCAAAAGCACATTTCAAAGGGTTTATTTTTAAATTATGTTTCCTCATTCTTATGAAGGCATTTTCTAAATTGTCTACATGCTCTAGATGGTCATCCGATTTGACGACTACATCATCAATATATACTTCTAAGAATTTGCCAATCATATCATGAAAGATCAAATTCATCGCCCTTTGATATGTTGCCCCAGCAGTTTTTAAGCTGAAAGGCATGACTAACCATTCAAGAGTGCCGATTGTACCTGGACACCTAAGTGTTGTTTTATGGACATCTTCATCTTTGATAAAAATCTGATTATATCCCACATTTCCATCCATAAATGACATGATAGTATGTTTAGAGGCTGAATCAACTACCATGTCTACGATGGGCATAGCATATTGGTCTTTAGGAGTAGCAAAATTTAAATTTCTAAAATCAATGCATACTCTCAACTTACCATTTTTCTTTAATACTGGAACAATATCTGACATCCATTCAACATACCTGGCTGGCTAAATGAATTTTGCTTTGAGGAGTCGCTCGATTTCCTCCTTAACCAGTAGTGTTACATCATTCGAGATTTTTCTGGGAGCCTGCATGAATGGTTTGAATCCCTGCTTGATTGGCAATTTGTGCTCCACCAGCTTCCTATCTAAACCAGGCATCTCTTCGTAACTCCGGGCAAAGCAGTCTTTATAACTCTTGACCAAATTGATAATTTTTCCTCCAACTTCAACCGATAAATCGGCCTCCGTTCCCAAATTAACCTCTATTAGTGGGTCTTGAGTTTCTATCTTTAAATCATCCAGTTTGGCTGGCGCCAATCTAAGATCTTGCAACCGAACTCCATCCAATCGATCCATTTCGTTATCCTCATCGTGTTCTGCCCAGTCAATAGGTGACAACCTCGCCAATCGTTTTTCCATGGCATAGATTATTAATTTCTTAAAAGTCTTTCTTATTGCCTCTTGTCCTTCTTTAACTTTATCCACATCTTTAACCGTTATCGGCTCCATTTCAAAAAATTTATCATTCTCCTTACCTTTCAAACTTTCAGCTTCGGAAGCATCTTCTAGCTTCCGTTGTATTCCACCTCCATTCTATGGATGACTAATCATTAATAACTGCTTTCACACGTACTTGGCAAGGACCTTCTGCTGCCAGGTCCTACCATAAAATCTATTCCTTGATCACTCACTAAAATTCCATCTTCATCCAACCCTATCGGTTATATATGTCATGCCGATTGAATTTTGCTTCAATGCAATTTGAATCTGCCAAAAATGGTTTGTCATCAGCCCAGACCAACTCAGCCACTTTTTTACCATCTTTTTCTTCTCTCCAAAATATTAGAACTTGATGAAGTGAAGATGGTATGCAGCCATTAACGTGTATCCAATCCCTCCCAAGCAAAGCATTAAAGCTTAAGGAAGAATCAATCACAAAAAATGGAGACATTTTGGTCTTCTTCCTGACTGTAAGCTCTATCGGGACTATACCTTTTGGCCTTGAAACTCCTCCTGTAAAATTGTATACCATAATTCTGAAGGGAATTAGATCTTTTTCATCCTTGCACACCTTTTTTAGCATTCTCGTGGGTAGAATGTTCACGCAGATCCATTAGCAACTAAACTCTGGCCACTGGCTGGCCATCCATTAATGTGGAAATGAACAAAGGCTTCAAAAGGCTTGTTCATGAGGGTCTGGTTTAGTTAATATAACCCTATTTCCACGATTGATTATGATTCCTTTGCTTGAATGGCTTTGACTCACTTCTGCTATCATATCATCCATTTTTTTTATTGCCAAACTATTTGGTATCGGTGCTTTATCATCCTCCACATCTTCCTCATTCTGGATCACTTGTTCTTCCTTTGCTTCAAACGTGAGAGGAAGAGTAAACACCATGTTGCTGTCGATATTTACCTCGTGCTCTCCAAAAAGCAATTTTCTTTTTATTTCTAGTTTTTTGCCTTCGATAACTACTTTGCCCCCTTTCTTATCATCTTTTTCATCGGAAACAACCATCTTTGCTCCTTTGCTATTCGACAGCTTTTCAAGTGGTTGAAATCTCCCTTTTGCAATAATCTCTTGAAGAATTTTTTCTTCTATCTGTTACCTCTGTTGAACTCTAACCATATTATGATTTTCCTCCCCTCTAGTCCAAATCCATTTTTTTCTTTCTAGTTGGGCTTGCTTGATCTCTAACTCTCTTTGCATTATAGCTACAAACTTTGTCTGAACTCTTCTTTTCTGTGTTCTGCTTAGATCTTGATATGTTTCTGAAACAAGACTTTCTCCTGACCAACTTTATGACAATAATCATCAGAAGGAACCTTTGGCTTTAACATCCTTAATTCCCCTCGCTACTTTCGCATCATCCGAAATTCATCTCGCTGTCCAGCCATTATAAGATTCTTTTCCTTTATAGTTATTCGACACATACGTCGGATCAAACGGCCCAAACCTTGGCCTCACCATTTTCCAAGCCAAAATGTCCTGGTCCTATGTTATTTTGATAAATGACCTGGTTAGCCATGTTTGGCTATTTGAAACTCATCTCGATTAAAAAAATTTTGATTTCCTCGGCTTGCCTTCTTGTATCATTTCTTTGCGAGTTCTGTTTTCTATCACTCGCTCTTTTTGCCACATCTTTTTTTACCATTCCTTGAAGGTACCATAGCTTTGGCATATCGGCTCTCCTATCGATCCAACCTTAGACACAGATGTGCCTAATTTTAAGATCAAACTTCCTTTGTTGGAGCTACTTTCTTCATCGGCCCACAAAACGCCTTCTCTTTTCTTGTTACCGTAACCAAAATTCCCATCCATATCATAGTCAGAACTTACCTTTTTTTTAGTTCTTCTCCAATTTTGATCTCTCTCCAAAGGTCTCATTGTCTTGTAATTATCGCTTTTCGAACTTCCACTTTCGCTCCAGCAGTCGATTGAATTGTAGTCCACCGACACTATGTTGATATCAAGTGTCATTTCTGGAAAAGGGTCGATGTCTACTTCCATCACTTCTTTGTCGTTGTCAACGAACTTGAAGAGTCCAGTCTCTATCTGGTCCTACACCACATTGCAAAAAATAACACAATTATTAGTGTTATGACTAATGGTGTTATGCCATTTGCAAAACTTAGTTTTCTTATCCTTTGGGGACCTAAGAGGACCCTGAAGTTGGATGAACTTTATCTTCAGAAGGTAGTCAAAGATCTAGTCTGCTTGGTTTATATTGAACGAGTATTTCCTCAATGGGGGCGAAGGATTCAGCTTATTTGGCTGTCTCGAGGGCAGGCTAATTGGATTTTTGACTTTGACAAGAGTTTTACAGGTAACTAGTTTTTTCCCAACCATTTCTGCAGCATCCACTTCTAGATCGATAGGATCTTGATAATAAATTTCCATCGAGGAATTCTTCTTAATATGCTCTTCTTTCAACAGAGTTTCCTATCGGGTTACCCTAGAAGATAACTCGAACACATTCCTGAATTCCATTCCTTCAAACTTCTTTCTAATTTTTAGATCTAAACCATTGAGGGCTAGCATCGCCAACTCAAACTCTGGCATATGAAAATGACATTTGCATTTCGAAGCTTTGAATCTTTCTAAGAATTGCTCTGCACTTTCCCCTGAATATTACTTTAATCTAGCCAAATTGGCTAGAGAAATCTCGGGTTCCATTTTGAAGAACTGAACATGGAATAAAAGCTTCCATGTCTCTGAAAGAAAACATTGAGTTAGGTGGCAAGTTTACAAAACACGAAAATGCCACCCCAATCAATGAGTACGGAAACTATTTTAACTTAATCTAGTCAAATTGACCCAAGTCTCCACACTGGAAGATAAACCTAGCAATTTGTTCGATGGTCGACTAATTCCCTTCACGTAACAGGCTGAATTCTGGGACCTTTGCTCTTTAGGTATTTTCAACTAGTCAATATCATCAGGGTAAGGTTTATATAGAGGCCTATTGATAGGCCTACATCCTTGACCCATTCCAACTCGTGGAAGTTCATGAGGAAATTGTGGCATCTGGCCTATTTCAACTCGATGGAATTCATGCGATAAATGTGGCATCTGGCCCATTCCCGCTACTAATGGTACCACGGTCTACACACGATGGATTTTCATGCCATGTGTCTACACACTACTCATGAAAATATTGGTGCCAACAGGAGCTTAGAGAGTTACTATTCATAAGCTCTTATAAGCTCAAAGTGCTCAAACAAGTACAAAGTGTGGGCAAGTCTGTTGGGTCCTAGCATTTATGTAGACTGCTATATGCAAACAGATGTTTCTGTGTGGGAAACTGTGCTTGGATACATCCTCTATGTGGGCCATTTTGTGTGGACGCATGTGTTTACACGGGAAACTCTGCATGGACACATATACAAGTCTGCATGGACGATTATTAGTACGTATACAAGTCATTTAACATACCAAGAATATGAGAAATTTTTAGTACGAGGCATGTGGAGTTGAGAGTTTGATCGAGAGATCGCCTTGAGCCCAAGAGGACCAAGGGCCTCGAATGTGTCGCTCTCAAATAGGTGGGTCGGAGTGAAACGTACACATATGTGAGGTATGGAAATAAAAGTGCAAGTACCACATTTATATCACATTGTACATACCATAGAAAAATACAAGAGAAATACAACAAGACTAAAAACCAAGAATAACTTTTCAAGTCTAATTCTCTTAGTATTTTAAGTCCCCAATAGAATTGTCATTGTGGCACACCGTCACAAAAAAAAAATCAGAAAAAAGGATTGAAAATTAGAAGACGCCATCTTATTTGATAAGGAAAACAAGGAAAGACAACTAATAAATCGGAAGTGTCCAAGGAGGACAACTAATCCTATTGAAACCAAAAGAGGGATCAGGGGATTAAGGTACATAACATGAAGGTGTTAGGCACCCGTCGTGCCCTTTCGGTCTCTACTTCATTTTAATGATTTTTGGCCTAAAGAACATGTAGCATGCAGAACACAACAAGACTCACCCTAAGTTAATTTTATTACTATTTGGCTTGAACTCGACAACAGGAGTCAAGTGGCCTACATACCCGATCGGACTTATTGGAATCAAAACCACCGTAGTTCGACACTAGTCCTATGGAAAGTAGTCTACATTTCAGGACTTACCAAGAAGTCAAAGACTCCTTTTTTTTTTATGTTTTTGAATTGAGATGAGGCGACGGGATTCGGAGACAGTCTAGATGATTTCTAAAATAGAAAACTATTAAAGTTACCTCTAGAAGCAGCTCGCCTTGAAGACTCAAGGAGGTTCTCCGAATGATCCGCGATGCAAGGAATACAAGAGACTTTTTAAAGTGAATTTGAATGGCTTGAATTCTCGAGAGAATATAAAAATATCACTTCACAGAGAAATGATATGCAAGCTCTAAAGATAATAAGCTTCTGGATCCCTTAAAAATGAAGGCCAAGGCCCCTTCAGGGGCGCAGAATCTGATAAATGGCTGGAGATAAATCAAAATAAGTGATAAAATCACAGATTAACAAAAGTCAACTAATCTGTCGGTTTACCCCTAAATTTTTATATATTTTATAACGAATTTCTGGACATTATCATGTCCCAAAATAGGTAATTATCTTGATTAACTATCATGGATAATACTTAATTCGACAAACACTTCCCATATCCACACCAATCACTTTGTCTCTCAAATCGATTCTCATGTGTCGATGTCAAACTCACCTTCTTGACTCTAACCTAACTTGGGTTAACCCTAACGGCTAATTATCCAATGGACCGGGCCTAATTAATTTGGGCTAAATTGACTGGACTGGACTGGAAAAACTAAATTAAGTAAATAAGGTATATCACTAAATAAAACTATAAAAATGCGGTGTCTACAGAAATGATAATGGAGTTGATGAGTTCTCATGTAATGTCTTCTCTTCTCAAGGCTTCAAAGCTAGGCTGAACCATCTTAGTGTTCATGGGATTGGCCTCTAAAGTAAAATGTATTATGGATTTCATCTAAATGCCTATGGGGATGAATTTGAGCTAATGGAAGATGTCAAACCTAGCAGATCTAACTCAGGTAGTATAACTCTTGAGAATATGTTTGGCCTGAGGAGGCTCTAAAAAGTTGACCCTTTGGGTAAGTCTGTCTTGACGAGGTTGAGTAAGATAAATATTGAGGACTAAGGCCCGATAGATTAGGTCTTCATAGCATGCAGATTCTCATGCATAATGATTAAAGGAGCCACATTTTAGACTTCTTCCTATAGGAAAGTTTCATAAACTAAAGGGTTTATCTCGTACATGTTCGAGCTAGAGCTCATTACTAGTTTTACCTTTAACTCGAGAACTAAGTTACTTTCCAGATATATGAGCTAACATGAATGACACAACTTTTTTGATTATCAGGAACTCTAGAGACATATTTAATTCTTAAGAAAATTACATTGAACAATGTGTTCCTACTTCAATCCTCCCCTGATTGCTCTTTTGTGAAAACATCTCTAGCCCCAAATGACTAAGTAATAGCTTCGTAGGCTGAGGAGTTGCATCCAATACCCTTGAGTTTTTGCGAGGGATGGCAATTTGATCCGCAACCGGCGGATATCCGACCCGCCCCGATCCTATAGGAGCGAGTTTTTTTTTACTTTGATCTGATTATTGAGTGGGTATGGTATTTAAAATTCAAACCCGAAGCGGGTGCGGGTCGGACTTGGTATTTAGCCTACCCGCCCCTACCCCACATATGTTTCATATTTAGTTTGTATCCAAACCCTAGATCTAGACAATCTCAGCCATCCATCTCCATAATATAAATGGTGAACAAAGCCCTTACCAACACAATCTCTTCCTCCGCCTCTCTTTTCTCTTCTGCCGCCCCATCTTCCCTCTTTTCCCTTCTCCTTCTCTTTTCTTCTATGTTCTCTCTAGACATGTACGCTTTACGGTCACGGCCTCCATGGACCAAATAACTCACGATTGCCTCTCTCTGCCTCGCACGGTACAATGCTCATCTCCTCCAATCACGCACTCCAGTCCTCCGGCGAAGCTCTTACGCCTCCCATTGCTGCGGCGGTAATTTGACTTAAGTGAATTAGATCTGTTGTACCAGTAGTCAACAATAGTTGATGTAAAGATTTCCAATCCTAATCCTAACTGTGTATTTCATAGCCTAGTGATTGATTTCTTTCATTGTATTTTGTCTCGGTCAACAATATTCAAGTAAAATCATATTATTGGATTTTTCCTTTTTAATTTTAGTCTGATGCTTCCTGTCATAGAAATGGAAAGCTTTTTATTTCTTTCATGCTTTACTAATGTGTTTGAACTGCAATTATTGGCTTTCCAAGCACCATAGTCGAAGCCCTACTTAGTGATGCAGAAATCTCTTAATCCCCGCCACTACATTAGTAAAGTTTTTGACATTTTGTAATGCATATTCATAAATTGCAATTTACTCAATGGGGTTCTCTTTGTGGGGTTTCTGGGTGGTTGTGTAGTGGTGGGGTTTGAGGGTGGTTTACAGGGAGCAAAGGTTGTTTCCACCAATTGCCGAGTAGATCTCGGGGCAGAGCGGGGCAGGGTTGGGGTATTTAGTAGACGTCCATCGGATCGGGGGTGGTATTCCCATTCCTTGACCCGATGGTGGGGCATGGAGGAGTCGCGGACTTAAGCTACGGGGCGAGTACGGATCTAGTAAGATCTGCATCCGACCCGCCTCATTGCCATTCCTATTTCTAGGTGGTTACGTAGTGGTGGGGTTTGAGGGTGGTTTACAGGGAGCGAAGGTTGTTACCACCAATTGCCGAGTAGATCTTGGGGCGGAGCGGGGCAGGGTCGGGGTTTTTAGTAGACGTCCATCGGATCGGGGATGGTATTCCCATTCCTTGACTCGATGGCGGGGCGAGTGGGAATTGGAGTCGCGGACTTGAGCTACAGGCCGGGTACGGATCTAGTAAGATCCACATCCAACCCGCCCCATTGCCATTCCTACTCAGCCTTGCTTCTGCACACCATTTACTTTTCGTTTTCTCTCTCTCAATTGGTGTTGATACCTTCTTTGGCTCTCATATACTTCTCGACATTCCCTGATTGAGCATGCAAAGTGGCAGGAAGGCCAAAGGTCTCTCATAGAACGCTCTCTACTTTACTCAGAGCATTTATCTCTAGAGTGGGTTCATTGAAGTGCCCTAGATAGGTTGGAAGGGCATTTAAATATCTTCTTGACCAATATAAAGAATAATTACAAAATTTGTGCGGTGCGTACGTTAACTAACAAAGTGATTTTGGACCTGCGAAGGTATGAATGGATCAAGTGGAGAATGGCTTGAACTAAATGTGTGCAGCTTTCTTGAGCATCGCCAGGAAAGCACGACAGTTGATCTCATCCAAGACTTAAGGCAATATCATCTCAGTTTCAAATATACTTGCTCTTGGGGGTCACCTGTGTCATTTTATGTGTCGCACAAAAGCGTCTTAAAGTTTGACAGGAGCTTGGCATCCTCAATTTCGTTTGTAAAAGGACGTATGAAAATAGGATAAGACCGAAGGTGCTGGATTATGTGGTGACAGGCATGCATTTGAGAGGAGGATCCACAAGTAGGATAAGTAAAAGAACCGCCACTGGCGGAGGGCTTATCAGGAAGTAGAAACCTCTTTGTGGTTCTATGCATCTTGCCTAAACGTGAAGTGTAACCATCTCCATACATGGTGGGAGGATTGAGGGAGAGAGACGGTTCACATGGAACACAACGAGATTGCATGGCGTTTGAGTATTTTCATGGTCAATGAGGAGAGCCCTAGAACCGTCGACTTATCTAATGGTGAGGATTGCCATGACGTTACTAAAGAGTAGCGTAGCAATGGTGGAGTGCCCCATTGCTGGAGCCGTTGCTTTCTGCCTGTACACTTTAAAGTGATCATTTATACTTAGATCGATTAGTGGCATGATGAAAAAGAGAACGATTTCTATGGTGAGATTGGAGTGCGATGATTCTTGACCATTATACACTAGGGATGGCAATTAGACCCGCAACCGGCGGATCTCTGATCCGCCCCGCCCCGCCCCGATAGGAGCGGATTATTTTGACTTTGACCGGGTTATGGGGCGGGTATGGTATTTAAATTCCCAACCCGTAGCGGGTTAGGATCGGGTATGGTTTTTGTCCAGCCCGCCCCGGTATCCGACCCCTACCCGCCCCGGTATCCGACCCCTACCCGCCCCGGTATACAAACCCTAAGTCATTACTTATCACTCAATCTTGGCCGTCCATCTTACATATATATATAAATGCCCACAAATAACAAAACCTAAAATCCTTTCTTTCTTTCTTTTGGCAGACTCAGCGCCGCTGCCGCTGCCTTCTCTCCCCCCGCACCGTCGACCTCCTTCCGGCCATGAAACACCTCCACCTCGCCACCTAACCGACCACCCACCACCTAACAGTCAACTGAACACCGTCCACCTTCACCTTGGCCAAACAGCGCACCACCACTTCTGCCGTTCGTCCACATCTAGCTCATATTCATGTCCAAATAGCAGTAGTGTTGTCGACTTCGCCAAGTGCGACTGCCGCGGCTGACGGAGGAGTGCACGCCGACGTAGGCGCGGCGCATCTGTGAGAGCTACAAGGAGCGCTAGATCTGCAGCCTCTGCGACGATGTGGTGCGATCGGAATGGTGAATCGGACGATGAGGCGCTGGACCGGCACATAAGCTTTTGTCTTTCATTCTTTCCTTTTTTTATTTTTTTTGGGCTGAATTCTTTCTTACCATTTGGTGGTGATGGGTGAAAATGATGTTTGTGTGTCGGCAGTGGCCGTGGGTAAGGGATGCCAGTGGTGCTCAAAGTAATTGTGCCTTTTTCTTCTATCAAGTTTCGAACAGACTTTGGCGAGGTTACGAGGTGACAACATAGATTCATAGTGGCTTGTGAGGGGGGAAAGATCGGGGCGGATCGGGGCAGGATCGGATTTCCAAAACAAGATTAGGATCGGGGATGGTATTGCCTTCTTTCGACCCGGTGCCGGGGCGGATTGGAGTTTCAAGACTAACGGGACGGGTGCGGATTTTATAAGATCTGCATCCGACCCGCCCCATTGCCATCCCTATTATAATTTTCGGGGAGGGTAAGAGTGTAAAAACCCTTAAAAGAGTTGAAAAATTAAGCTAGACCAAAATACCCCCCAAACTAGCCGTTAAATTGCTGGGGGGGGGGTGTAAAAGTGGAATTTAGGAAAATAATGGGGAATATAACCGTTGGGGGGAAAAGGGGGGAGAAATTAGAATTTAAAAATGGTGGGGCCTGCCAGAACCGGGCTTTTTCGGGCTGGGCCTGGCCCGGGCTTTTTCTGGAATTTTTTGGCCTTGTCCAAGCCCAGGCTCAAAGCCTAATATTTTAGGGGCGCCACTGTTCACCAAGAGGGCCGGGCTAGCCCGCGGGCCGCCCGGCCTTTTTGACAACTCTAAAGGGTACTTTGTAGGATAAAAAAATATTAATCCAAGTGGCTCACACAATGACGAAGTAGGGATTCATTCATCATTCCCATTGTCGGTCTGCATGTAGCACATGCAATATAATTTGCATGTTATGGCGTAACCCGCAAGGGCGTGTCACATAAATGTATAACAAAATATGCCATACGAATCTGAGTCTAGTCGTTGTACAAGCGCCTAACCTAAGTTTTTCAGCCCAGTCACTCTCATAGTGCCTACCTGAAATCTCACATTCCGCTGTAAACAGACTACATAGAGTTGTGGAGATACTCTATGATCGACCAATCTTTTTAGGTTTCATCTTAGCTCTAACTAAGGCAACATGTTTGCGTTGTAAGCTGTATCATCTTATTTGCCCTCTTGGCGCCTAAGACAATTATGTCTCACTTTGCTCGTTATTTTAGCGCCAAGGTGAATTACCCGTGTGAGTGAGTCAATTCTAGCCTGGTGACACTCTCAATAAGGATGTATATGAAATCACAAAGATTATCCATTCATTCCAAAATAAACTCAAATCAAGGAATGAAAATATAATATAATAAATAATGTCAAGTAAATAAGATGCCATAAACATATCAAACCCTATGTAATCCCATACTCCTAATGTGAGAAAGGAAAACATCTCTAGCAATAGGCTTGGTTAAAGGATCGGCCACCATTCTGCTAGTAGGTATATATTTTATGGTCACCTCTTGTAACGCCCCAAAAAATCCGGAGCTCCGCCGCTTCGAACTCCCGGGTCGTTAACCTACCGGATCACATCAAACCTGTCAGATCTGTTCACTAACACATACTTTAACACATCTAATCCGATACCATCTCAACATTCTTCAAATGCAAGCTTACAAGGCTACTCGAACTCAAACTGTTAAAATCTAAGTTCTTTACAACTCGAACCCTTATGAATAAATCGACAGTATCGACCCGCGAAAGGGCCTCATTACCTAGTAGTGATAGGCTCACTGGAATCTCACGCAGACTCTAACCTATTCCCAAACTTGCTACAACTTATCATCACTTGCAGAAGGCAGCCAAATGAAGAGTGAGCTTTTGAGAGCTCAGTAAGGTCGTACAAGGACTAACAAAAAAAATCACAAAACGATTCCAAAGAATCCAACCAACGAAAATTTCCAGAATACTTTAGATGGTAAAAAACTCAATGACTTCCAAAAGGATCAAAAACTCATCAGAAATAGATACCAAAATAAACCAGAACAAACATGACCGATTCCAAAAAAACAATCAATAATAGATCATTTATAGAGTCATCATTCCCAAAAGACAATGAAGGTTTTTCAAAGGATTTCAACATAAGCACAGATCATTTCAGATAATACTTTTTAGACATTTTCGTAATAGTCACGGCAGTATACAGAGTAGATAAAATAAAAAAATCAACGTTGATCCTGGGCGGTCGCGATGCCATTCCGGCAAAACACAGAAGTGTACACATGCATGATGTACTAAAATACTAGTCCACTTGGGTACTAGCCTGCTTTTCCTGCAGGATTCAAACCAGCCTTATTACGCCCTCCCATAGAACAGAAACCCAGGTCAACACAGAAAAATCAACAATATCAGCGAGCTTTAACATAAGCTCAATCACCGAAATCAATTCGGATTCCAATAACAATAATCATACTGACATAAGTCAGCATTCAGAATTTTCAGAAGAAATCATAATTTTCAGAAGAAAATCACAGATAAACAACAAAAATGATTGTGAATAATTATCGATTTTTAAGCGCAACAATCCAGAAGAACGGATACAGACAATTATCAAATTGCTCAGCATGCAATACAGGCGAGCATCACAAAATTTCCAAACAATCGATTCAGGTTCAATATTGGGATTTTCTGGGCAATAACATGCTGATAGCCATACACAATTTAGAGTTCGGCATTAGCCATAAGTAAATCAAATTAATACTTACAAGTACGAGTTATAAAAATAAGGGTTCAGACGAAAGTCCTTCCCCAGGGTTCAGATAGAATCCCTTACCTGGATCCGTAACTAAATTATCCTAACCGGAAGTCTTTAGCTTTAACCTAAACGGAATAATCGAACCATTAGAATACAGCCTACAGAACAAAAGTATAACTTAATACGAACTCACACATACTCCCAAAATGAACCCCTCGCACCGCGTATGTAAAATTACAAAAACGCCCCTAGGTGTAAAATTACCAGAATGCCCCTCTCGAACTTAAATGACCCAAACGGTCTTCCCGTAAGTAGAATCACCCAAATAACCTTATTGTATGTCAATTTATACAAAAATACCTTTTGCTTGTAAAATTACCAAAATACCCCTCGGGGTGACAAATTACCAAAATATCCCCCGTTACACTTTATTCTCAAAATGATTTTTCTATAAGCAAGTCACTAAAATAATCTTAATATATGTAAATTTACTTCAAAATACCTCTTATAGGTAAAATTACCAAAATACCCTTTAGGGTAATAAATTACCAAAACACCCCTGGGAGTTTTCGGCACCGAAAAAATCTCAAAATATCTTAAACCACTATTTTAAGCATCGCGATATCATTTCTGTACTAAAAAGTCTTTTAGAAAATTTTTGCCCGAAAATTCTGAACCAGTGTCTGGACCGAGCGTCAAAAGGCCAGTTTCGCGAAAAATACCTATCGGCCTCAGAATGCACGAAGTTTTAGACAAAGAATGATATCAGTAAAATAAGGTTTCTATAAAATTTTCACATTAAAATAACTTGGTTAACTATGCTAATAATTCGATAAATTTCTTTAATTGGTACCCCAATTTAGCGCTCTTCGCGGATCCGAAAATTCCCAAAACATTTCAGAGCGTAGGTCTCGCAAAATTATTAGGGGTTTTGTTTTGAACTTTATCTAATTCTGGCCCTAACCATTTATAAAAAAAAATCATGAAAAAACTGCTTAATTGATTTTCTAGCATTAGCAACAAAAACAACTACTATTCAGATTATGCACCCATATTATTTCACCTAAAAACACACACTTCATCTTCTTCCTCACGACTGGCACACACACAGACACGCACCATTCACTCACTCACTCACTCACCCACGGATGTCCATCCCAACCCACTTCTATACCTAAAACCCCCATCCCAACCCACTAATACACATCATGTACACACTAACACACACTGAAGCAGCCATGCTGCTGCCTCCCTTACCTATTTCCCGTAAGAACACACACAGGGCACCTAAAATACACATCAGTTTATACGCGCACACACACTGGACACACCTAAAACACACACAGCGCACATGCTTCTGACCTCATGCTCACATCCCCCCACCATACACCACAATTCCCCTTTGTATCTCACTCCCCAGAAGCTCATAGACACAAAAAACACAACTATGGCACAGAGTCATACGCACTTACACTAAACACAAACACACAGCCAAAAACACACACTGAGCACACACTGAGAGTGTGAAATTACCCCTTTATGATTCCTCCAATCTATTCTTTCTCTCTCCTTTCTTCATTCCTTTCCTTTCTTCTCCTCTGTTTTCTTTCTCTTCTTTGTTTCTTCCCTGTTCAGTCACTGTTCCTCTCTTTTCTGTTCTTTTTGCCCAAATTTCCTCCTTTATCTATCCAACATTATTAAATAATTAGAATAGCTTAGTCATGATAGATTAAGCATGAGGTGGCTCTCTCAAAATTTTTCTCAAAATTACAAAATAACCCTAAATGTCATATAATTGCATTCAAGCCCTGAAACCATTCTAATCATTCTCAATTTCATTAAACAACGCTAAAAAATACATACTAGCGTTCATTCAATTATTTTTCATTACTAGGACCAAAATTTACCTTTATGCCCCCAAGGTTTTCCAGAATTACGGAAATGCCCTCAAAAATTTAAAAATTATATTTTTGCCCCAATATTATTTTAAGTGCCCATACTGTACTAATACTCGAGTATTAATAAATTTAATGCCCGTTTATTTTTCAAAGCCCAAATGGTCCGCCTTCCGAAGTTCGGGATATTACATTATTCCCTCCTTAAAATTTCGTCCTCAAAATTTTCTCTTGGATGTCCTATCACATTTACGTATCACGCTTCCATTGCATAACTCTGATAATTATCTCATAGTGGCTTGGCTATCTCTGACTTTCGTACCCAGATTCTTGTCTAGACCTGACAAACGGATATACCTATCGGGTACGATTAAAATCCGATCGGGTTCGGGTAAAAAAGGGTCAGGTATAATTTACC